>JUFY01034487.1:0-61096 GCA_001855655.1 Leptopilina clavipes
TAATTACTTTTAGTTTACAAATTATTTTGAGTAGAGGGTTACATTAATTTTTTTAAATTACCTGTATATTATACATTATATTTTTTATGCTAAATTATTAAACAAAATAAATAAATATATAAGTATGAATTAAATTGAATATTTAAAATATACCGGTAATGTTAGATTTTATTTGAAAATTGTTCTTACCGCGTAGTAATTTTTCTATGTCCATTTTATCTAGTGACACTTTAAGAAAGCATTCATGATTTCAGAACCCCATGCGAGCGTAGCGTAATGGTTAGCGTGTTAGACTTCGGTGCGTTATTATTAAGATAGGCGTAGGTTCGAACCCCAAGCGTTAGAAATTTTAAACTGTATGTATAATAAAAAATTGTGTTAAGTGTATTAAAAAATGTGTCAAGTATAATATAGGTGAATTGTATCTAGTATATTTATATTTTGCAATTAATTAATATTTTTTTATTCATATTAATTGAAAATATCATTTAAATAGTTTTTGTTCCAAGCTGTTTGTCAGGCGGTAGAATGCCAGCACCCAGTTGGCCAATAAATTAAAAATCCTTAGTCGGTAAAGTGCCAGTTCCCAGCCGGTTGAATTATACTTAGAACGGCTCTTCACAGCCGGTTACTGGGCGGTAGAATGCCAGTACCGAGCCGGTTGGCAGCGCGCTCCTGGCCAAGTCATCTTTCGGAATAATGCCCGTTCTCGTTCGGTTGGCAGGCGGATCCCAGCCAGTACAGTTATTCCGACGTCGGTACGGGCCAGGATCCGCGCCAGTTGAAAATTTCCGCCTGGGGGTGGGTATAAAATGTTTTTAATCTATTAATACTATGAAAATAATTATTTTTCAATAATTAAAATTTCAAAATCAGAATCAAATCTTCAAGGATAAAAAGATTTTATTAATTGACAAATATCAATAAACATTCAATTTTCGATATTCATAAGCCGAAAAATTTCGTAAATCTTTTTTATTTTTTTTCATTTATTGCTTCCTCATCCCGTCTAACTAGTTTTCCTAGTTTCTTGCAAGGCCCTTGTTAAAGCCCTATTTTAAATAGGGAAAAGTGGGGCAATTTCTGCACGGGATGAGGAAGCATATTGTTTTACCTAAAATTTTCAAATTCGATTTTTTCACTATTCTTTGCATATTTTGAGACTTTAGGATTCCAAAAATCACATTTTTTTAAAAATTCCATTCCACGTATATGTGTCTATGAGACATTCCACGCCAAACCAACATCAGGAATCAAAATTCACATCTTTAAATTGGCTCAAATTTTATTACCATTTTGTACACTTTACGAAAAAGAGTTTCATGATTTTTTTCAAATTTTTTTATTCAGCCGTTTACGAGATATAAATTTTTAAAAATTGACGATTTTTAAGAAAAAAATTTTTTTTGATTGATCATAAACTTCTACAAAAATGAATCAATTTTAATGTTTCTTATATGAAAATTTTCAATTTTTATAGATTTAGACGAAATTTTTGAAAATTCGATTCAAGAAATTACCAAAAAATTATTAACCGAACTTTTTTTTGTAATTTAGAGATTAAAATCTTATTTTAAAAATTGTTTGTATCCTTCAATTTTTATGGAAAAATTTCGAAAAAAAACTACTCACTTTTATACAAATTTTGAGCCTAATAATCCTGTCATGATGGTTAACGATTTCTTCAATTTTTTCTGAATTTTTAAAAATGATTGAAATTGACTCATTAAAATACATTTTTTATGACTTATTATTTTTTTGATAAAACTCATTAGTTTTCGTAGAAAATACAAAAAAATTTTAACTACCATTAAGAAGAATCAATTTTTACATTATTATTATTTTTTGGTCAAAAAATTATAAGAGATACAAAAAATGTATATAACTGATAAATAATTAAAATTGATTAATTTTTCTACAAGTTATAAGCAACCAAAAAAACTTTTTTCCTTAAAATCATACTGGCGAAAAGTAAAATTCAAAAAGATTAAATAATTCTGGCTTTTCGATTAAAAGGTTAACTAGTTTCAATCTTACGGGAATATGCGCGTTATACATGTTAGCTCTATCTGTTCACTACTGCATCAATTGATAATTTCCGTCTGGGTTACCATTTAATTCAGAGTAGAAAGAATGACTAAACAAGCACGAAATGTATTTATAATTTATTATTCTTTTTATTATGAAATAATCGTTTCTAGTTGCAAAAATGTGTTTTTTTTTCATGAAATACATATATAAAGAATAAACGGATCGGATGATTTAAAGAATCGGTGGCGATAGATTTTAAGACGAAAGTAAAGTTGTATTTATAGTACGTTTACGAATAGCAGTCAAGAGCAAGAGTACGAAGCAAGTCTTGGTTTGGTATAGGTGCTGCGGTAGGAGAAGAAAGGAAAGGGAAAAGTAAAAAGCAAAACATGAATAAGAGAGTTGGCGAGAGGCCCTTGCTGGTCGTGGCGTAGTGTGTGTGCGTGGTGCGGCGCGACGGCCTTCGAGCTAGGTGCAGTGTTCGCTAGAAAGAAGAACAAGTTTGCGCATGCTTACCATCCCCTCCATCGGGATACGGTCGACGCCACGCGACTCTTGCCCCCACTCCTCGCAGCAAGCGTGTGTCATGCTCCGGGTAGCTGAGTGCGTGCCGCTGTACTGCTCTCTGGAGGGGATAGGGGCGCGTGGAGAAGCATCCAAGTGGGACGAGAGAATTGACCAGAAGTGAGAGGTAGACGTTAAGGGAAAAGAGGGGGTTCAGGAAGAGGGTGACGAACTAGCGCCAGTAGTCACGAATGATCCCTGTTCTGAAACGGTCGTGTGGTGTGTGTATTTTTCGAGTGTATGAACCAAGGAATGATTGAATAAGATAATCTCGCAGCTCAAATGAACATTCACTGATTTACACAACTGATGACTGTTTTTTCAATTATGCCTCGACACACGTCAAGTGATCAAAATGACACTGAGCCTTCAGTGAATATGCGCAGCCCTGGACCTTTAATGCTTTCCGATTTCACTTGCTCCCAAGTGTGTATTCTTTTTTCCCCCCTTTCACCCAAGTGCTCACCACACATCTGAATATCCCATGATTTACAAAATCATCAATTGTGTTCTTTGGAGAAACGTGTCAAGGGGCTATTTTATTTCGTGAAAATGCCTCTGTTCTGCCCCTAATTTTATTAACAAGTGCGCTCAAATAATAATGTTATTTAAATCAATAAAGCCAAATGCGATATTGAGACAACGCAATTTTCAACGTTTTATGATTCTAAAACCGAGCCTAAGGGCTGTTTAGTGACGCAGTGTTTGGCCCTTAGTGGGTGAGTGTATGTGTCTGAAATGTGCATATGGTTTTTTACCGCATTCATTTTCGAGTTAAGTGTAAATAATGTGCTTCCTTAATAAGCCATCAGCTCTGCTCAAAATGTTCTATCTGGAGGAATTTATTTCTGATTTAAGAAGAAAAAGTGGTGTGATCAGCATAATATTCAATGTGTTGCTTTGGATAACAACTGTTTCGATAGAAACACTACTTGATAATACGATAGCACGAGGAATGCATAGGTAATTTCAATGCAAATTAAATGTATACACCAAATTCCTTTCATTATCTTATTTCCCCACAGCACCTAAAATTACAGACAATTCAGCAATTTTAGGTGCTGTGTGGGAAATAAGAAAACAATTTCTTAACAAACAGAATTACTTCAAAATAGTGCCAATCGAGCTGCATGTTAAACGTTGATCCAACACTCACCTCTTTGTTATTGTATTTTTTTAACATTATGGTTGCACAGTTATTTATCTCTTTTGCTCCTGCTGGATATATTAAACCTGATGTTATCTTGTCAGCATCAATGTATATGTAATGACTGCTCGTTTAAGAATACTGTCCATAATCAACGATAAATGGGCATTTTTTTTTATATCAAATGACTAAACTTTTTTCTTTTTAATGTTATTCCACCCTGTCAAAATTAAATATTGAGTGCCGTCGTTCGGATTATACGAGAGCAGAGATTCTAAGACTCCGTGTACCGCAATTATGTAAGGATCGCACTTTACAGAATTTAAAGCCGCCCCTCACTGCACCTGACAGACTTCGTATTTCTTTCCTTTTTTAAAATATATAAATAAATTGTAATTCAGTGAAAATTATTTGGTCAAGTAATTTCTGTAGATTCTTTTCGCAAGAAGGGTGAGCTACCTACAGAGCATGCGCTATCACATATACATTTTCGCCATCTTAGAATTTGAGATGAGCTTAACCTCATAGTTTTCCTTGTTTTTGTTACATATAGAGGGTTGAAAAAAGGGGGAGTTTTACTTAATAGATGATGTCTCATATTTCGGATGTTCTACTTTATTCGCCAAGGTGCGATTCATTAATATAAACATTTTGAAATAAAGCATCCCCTCTGTATTTAAAAATCAAATTTCTTCCAAAACTTGCCAATTCGAAATATTTAAAATTTTTATAGTATAATTTTTAAAAACTTGTGCCCTAGTCTCTTCTTTTTTAGTTTAAGAATAAGAAACGTTGTGTAATACTATTTCTTCACCACTTGCGAGAAAGTATAAAATATATTGTCAATTGAAATGGTCGAATTTTTTACTCGACAATTTTTTTACTTGACATTTTAGAATACGTTCAGAGTTATTTTTTCATTATTATACACTATTTTATTTATCAAAGCGGTTCGTATACAAAAATAAGTTTTATCGATTTATTAGAATTGTCTTGAAAGAAATTTTACCGTAATTAAAGAAGTTTTAAGAACATTTTATGTTTTCTGTTAAAAGAAAATTTCTTTTGACGAAATCTCAATAATTTGAAGAATGTAAGCTGTGAAAGAAATTAATTTTATTTTTTTAAGGAATTTAATTGTTTTAAATTTATTTATATAAATATAAAATACAAAATTTATAGTTTTTTCTCGAGTAGAAAAATATTTTCAGTTTGTTAAACAAATTCGTAAATAAGTACTTAACAATTTTTTTATTTAATTTACATACTTGAAATCTTGCATATAATATGGGCCGTACACAATAACTGCGTAAGACATCATACTTTAGGGTAAAGAGGGGTTTCATGTTTACGCTATTATCTTACTTTTGAGAAAAGGGTTTTATTTTAAATTAGAAATTGTGATCGAATTTCTAAAATAAATCAATATTTGATGATTAATAATATTTCGTGCTCACATATGAAGCGATGAGTTTATATTTTTCAAAATTATAATTTTCTTCTGTTTTAGAATCACAAGAAAAAGAAAGTATACTTTTTACCTCGATTTTGGGGTAAAAATTACCTGCAACAAATTTTCTCCTAGATGAGGGCGCCACCGTCTATGTGAATTAGCATTGGGCCAAATTATCCGCAACAAAAATTATACCACATTTTTTCTGTGAAGTGATATTTTACACTTTCGTTTTATCATCCAAATCAAAACAGAATATCATGTTAAAATCAGATTTGATAAATTCATTAAGAATTGGAGAAATTATACAAAATTGTTGAAGAAATTTCACCAAAAAATATTGGGAAATATTCATTAAAAATTGGGGAAATTATACAAATTTTTGAAGAAATTTCCACAAAGACTTTCTTAAAATTCACTTAATAATTTTAGGGAATATTTAGCAATTTTGGGTAAAAATTTTCCCCAAAAAATCTTAAGAAATTTTCTACGAATTTTAAAAAAAAAATTTCCACCAGAAATTTTGAATAATTTTTCATAAAAAATTTGGTGTCTTTAGGGTCAACAGATTTTTGGGAATCTTTCAAAAAAAAATTTTTACAGTGCGTGATTTATAATAAATTACTCAAGCGCTTAAATTAATGATATAGAAATACTTAATACATCATTTAGTCTAGTTAATAATGTATATATTGAATTAGATTAAATTTACACAACCTTATTATGTAACTAATTCATCTATTAAATTTAACGCTTCAGCCAGTATTTATTTTTTTTACTATGGCATAAAACAGATCATATTAACATACTTTTACTATATTTTACTCTGGAAGAAAAATATATGGTTTATGCTTATTGAATAATTTTAAGTATTAAAATCTACATATGTGTATATTTAAAATATAATAATATTTGAATAAAAAATAATATTCCTGAGAATTATTATTTTAGAGAATCACTCTAAAATATAAAACATGTGAAAAGTAAATCTTTTTAAAAAAATTATTTTTCTTTTAATGCAAATATTCTATACTTTCAAGAGGCAATAACTTTTTATATTAAATTTTCAATTTAAAAGGTACTTTAGCTCCTGAAAATTTTAGGTTATGTTAAGTGATAGTTTTATCTAAATAAATAGTTTCTTTTTTAATTAGGTACTATCAAAAATAGTTCTTATTGAATATTTTGGATGTATTAAAAGTTGATCCTTTTTGGATGATTAAAAGTTGATTCTTTTTGTGTATTTTCGCACTTCTAAAATCAAAAACATAACCTAAAATTTTTTGGAGCTGAGTTACGTTTTGTCGCGTAGCGTCATATATAATTTCTCATCAACTTAAGAAGACTCACTTATCACCTATTGTTGTAAAAAATGCAGTCAAAAAAAAGAATTAATATTTAAGAAATTTTGAGAATTAGTTTAATAATTATTGAAAACTACATTTCAAAATTTAATTATGTACACTGAAAAAAAAAAATTTATTTGATTCAAATAATGGATTACTTGTCTATTATCAAATAAATATTTACTTGAACCAAATAATTTTTATTTAAATCAAATAAATTGTAATTGAATCAATCATTTCTGTATTTGAATCAAATACCATTTATTTGATATGAATAAATATTTATTCGATAATATTCAAGTAATTCATTATTTGAATCAAAATTTTTTTCAGTGTACATTAAATGTGACGCGATCTGAAGAAAGGGACCTTAGAAGCAAAATTTTTTAGGTTAAGTTTGTAATGTTTGAAGTAAAAATACAGAAAGAGGATCAACTATTTATACAAACCTGTGATGTTTGTCTTTATTATATCCGAAATACGCAATAAAAACTGATTTTGATTTTACATAATTAAAAAGGAACATTTAATCAAGATTAATCCATCACAAACATAACCTATAATTTGTTTGCTTCTAAGGTCCCTTTCTTCAGATCGCGTCTAAATTATTTTTTTATACTTTTACAGAACTGCATTTCGTCTTTATTCTTCAAAGAAAAAGATGTGAGAATAAATAAGTCTTATTTGTCTATTATAAGACACTTTCAATAAAAATTTGCTTTCCTTTAAAATATATGTTATTCCGTACTAATTCTATATAGTATAAAAAGAAAAGCACTTTACAAAAGTCCTTGTCGTTTTAAATCTTCGTATGTTTTCCGATTAACAACGTTTCCGAGTGAATCTTCAAATTCTTCCTCTTGCTCAGGTTGCCAGCGTTCAGCTTGCTTTTGAGCTTTCAATTTTTCCCACAAAACCAATGCATCCTCTATTTGCGTCACGTTAGCAAAATGTGCAGTATTTGGAATACCAAGACATCGCATTCCATGAGAATGACGCCATTGTGCAAAATGTCGCTGAAAAGCTTTTGGCCCCTTGTATGTAAAGTTGCCACAGATTTCACAATTGTAGCTGATATTCAGTCCGTGAAGTTTATAAAGCCAGTAGGGAATTGGTTTTCCGTCCCAACCTAGAGGCAGATTTTTCGGATTGTACGGAACTTCATTGTCATCGTCGTCCTCGGAATCGGATGCACTGGCCTCTGCGTCTGAATCTCCTCGCTCTCCTTCTGTTCGTGCTTGTTTCCTTTGCACATTTTCTTTCGTTGCTACTCTCTGACCTGACACTAATTCCGCTAATTTGTAAACCTATAATGAAAGAAAAAAATTAAATGCATGAGAAATTAGTGCTATTTATATAAAAAAATATATACTAACTTGTGCTTCGAGTCTGGCGATTTCTTTCTGTTTCTCGACATCCTTTCCTTTTCCTGGTTTTCGCTGCTTTTTCTTGGCTAACAGTGCAGGATCGAGGCTGGCTTCACCTTTTGTACTAAAAAGCCTTTGCGCTCTTTCTTCCAGCGTTCCTCCGCATTTCAGGCCAAGTGCCATAAGAGCAGATTTAAGTCTGTCAAGGCCCAAAGAAGCCAATTCTTCCCACGAGGAAAAAGCAGACAATTCTAAGTGTGCTCCTACATGAGTCAAAGCACTTCCGGCTTCCTTTGGCCAACCTGGGAATGTATTGTTTTCCCAGTGCTTTTCAAATTCCCTATTTTAACAAATTTAATACTATTATACAAACTTTTTCAAAAGTATGTAAAAGAAATCTCTTATTCATTATTTATTAATGATTTTCTAATTTTACGATATATTTACATAAATGAAAGAATTGATTGAGAGGGATAATTTATAATTTATATAATATAATATTTTCGATGAATATATCATACTGTGAAAAAAGTTACCTATTTGCTTCCTCGACATCAGCATTAAGGTCGTGAAGAGGTCGAACTCTGGCTAAAAATTCAGTTAAATATTCTAATAAGGATTCAACATAACGTCTGTACTCGGCATTTTTTCTATCTTTGGGAATATCGAAGAGATGATCAAACACCGAAAGATAGGTTATGTAGTCAAGCTTCTCAACTCCCTTGAGGTTAATATACTTTTCATAACACTCGTGCAAATCTAAATATTTTCCATAGCCTTCCTCATCTGTGAATTCAACTAGATTTGATAATTCCTCACTTGGATTCTCTCTCATTTTTGCAAGTTCTTCAAATTCTACGGACATGGGTACACTAATTTCATTGGGATGTCGACGATAGAATTCTTTGATTGACTTTAATCTCGCATAAAACTCGGAAAACTCATTAGGTCCTGAAAGAGCTTGAACTTCTTCTTTTCTTTGGCCATCTTTATCCTCATAAAGATCCTGTAGATGAGTTGTACTGTCCATAAAATGATCAAGAAGAATTTTTAATCGATGCTCCGAGTTGACCATTTCACGATGTCCACCTTTTTTATAGAGCATTTCTTTTACCATTGCGTCCATTAATCGTTCACGCTCTTCGTGATAACGGCGCTGTTGTTCTAATATAGTCTCCATAATAATATCTAATATTTAGAAAAAACAAAAATATAAAATTGACAAGTAGTGTATTTCACAAATGTTTACTTTCGTAAAGTTGACTGTATACGAACCATAAACTAACACTAGAAGGGAAAGATGCATGATTATTAGGTCAAATCCACAATTACCTAATTCACACCCATACCATACCGCGTGCGAAAGAAGAGAGATAAATAGATATCTCTGTCCTTGTTACACTCATTGTTAAACGCAAAATACAGCATTAGAACGCAAGCATGTAAACACTGCCGCATGATTTTTGCTTTCCGTCAAAAGCCAACTTTACATGAGAGAAAAAAGGACAAAAATAACTTTCGCTTTTTTCTATCTCATGAAAAGTTTTTGGTTTCCGTTTTACTATTTTCAATGCGCGTTGAGCCATGGAATGGACCTTTATTATAGATCCTAGCGCTACTGTTCATCCACCCTTAGGTTGAGTTCACAATAGACAACTATTTTTTAAGTGATGCATAAGGCCCACGCAGAATAAATACGGATACGGGAACAGGGCATGAGAAAGAAAAGAACACAGACAGTCTCCGTCCTTTTTTTTCTCATGCCCTGTTCCCGTATCTGTATTCATTCTGTTTTCCTATTGACAGCTGTGCATTGGCTATGCATCGCTTAAGAAATAGTTGTGTATTGTAGACTCAACCTTATATACTTGAGTCTTACTTACAAATTTGTTTTTTCTACAAAAAACAAAACAATGCATTTTAATAGGCACAACTCCAAAATAGTTTAGGTTAAGCTAATATCAAATTTTATATAGAAAAATTTTATTATATATATTAATTTGATGAATTTATCCCATTCTATGTGATAAAGTGTACAAAACAATCGTCGATAAACAGAACTGAATTTTTATAAAATGTTATAGTGATAAAGTGGAGAATTTTGTTAATTCAGTCTTTAATTTAAAATGTTATTGTCAAAATGCTACATGCACACTTTCATTTTCTATTGAATTATCTAATTATTACAAACTAGTTTGTATTACTAATTAGATAAATAATGTGATAAACACCATGTTACTGCAACCGAAGAGTAAAATTATACTACTTTGGTGCTTATTGTTTGTTTCTTCAACTATAAAGTGAGAAGAATATGTTTGAGATTCTGTTTTAGTACAGATTTTAAAATGATTTTTATATGGCACACTATTTTTGCCTTATGTGGCATTACAATTTGCACAGGTACGTTTAACACTTTTATATATTTTTAATAATAATTATAGGGTTATTGCATCAGTAGTGAATAAGTGTTTGTTATTATTTTCTTTTAAGTTGACAATATTTCCTTAAATTTATCTATTCACGTTTCAAATTCTTTTTAATATTGGCCAAAATGTTGAGAAATTGTTATATTAACAATAGTAAACAAATTTTTGAGAAACATGACTTTTTTGAAGTTTTTGTATGAATTTGTTTAATCTTTAAAGTATCATAATAAGTTTAGAGAATATTCAAAAATGCATTTAAGAAAAGGGACTTCTTTTGTATATTTGTTATGTTTAAAAGTTTGAAAAAATATAAATGTAACGCTCTTCGAAGAAAGAAACCTTAGCAGCAAAAAATTTTAGATTATGTTTATTATCTTTGACTTTATAACGGTTTGTTCCAGTCAAGAAGTGCAGAAAAATATTAAGTTTCCACGGAGAGCACTTGTAAAACGCGTAAAATTCAATAAAAGACAAGTGTTTAGTTCTTAAATGAATTTTAAGCCCGGACGTAAATTTAATATTTTTATGAATAAAATAATTGATCGTACACATTTTTTCTCCTTTTTTTGATCAGGATCCCCAACACTCTTATTCGCAACCGATACGGACATAAGAATGGCAAATATTTCACGAGCAAATAAAGTAACGACTATTGTTAAAGATTTATCGGAAGGTACAGCTTTAGATTTTTATTATGAGCGTGGATTAGTTTGCTGGTCCGATAGTGGAGATGAGGTTATACAATGTGTTCGTGTAAATAGTAGTTATGAAAAAATGACAATTGTCAAGTCAAGTTTAATATCTCCTGATGGTTTGGCTTGCGATTGGTTCACTGGAAAACTTTATTGGACTGACAGTGAGAAAAAAAGATTAGAAGTAACGAGTATCAATGAGCAATACCAGAAAGTACTTTTTTGGACAAATGTCTCTCAACCTAGAGCTATTGCCCTTGACCCAATGAAAAGCATATTTTTCTGGACCGATTGGGGTGACGATCCAAAAATTGAAAGAGCATCAATGGATGGAGATTCCAGTACTCGTCAAATAATTGTTTCAACCGAGATTTTCTGGCCAAATGGTTTGACATTAGACTATGAAAAGGAATTAATATATTGGACTGACGGAAGGTTGAGATTTATTGCAGTAATGGATTACCAGGGGAAAAATAGAAGAGAAATCATCAGTAAAGGCTTGGACTATCCTTATGCAATAACCTTCTTCGATCAGAAACTCTACTGGACAGATTGGAAGGCCTGGGGCATTTATTCTTTGGACGTTCGTTCAAATCAGGGGCATCCTCGAGAATTATGGATTCAAGATATACACGTCCCAGGTGACATCGAAGTATGGGATCCGAAACGGCAGCCTCAGGGGGACAGTCCATGTAAACACAATAATGGAAATTGTTCTCATCTCTGTCTCTTGAGCAGTAAATCATCGGGTTACTCTTGTGCCTGTCCAACTGGTGTTAAATTGGTGGATAATTTCACCTGCGCTAAACGACCGGAAAAACTTTTACTCATCGTGCAACAAACGGAAATATGTCATTCCTCTTTGGATACACCTGATTACACTACATTCATACTTCCACTACAGAACATCAGGCATGCAATTGCCATTGATTTTGATCCAGTTGACGAAATGCTTTATTGGACAGACGACAAAGCACGGACGATACGCAGGTAATTAGTTACCCAAAAATCTTCCTTATCTATTGCCCCCGAATGCATTATTTTTTTACCTTTGTATTCCCTTAGAGCCTTCTTGAATGGTACGGGACAAGAAAATATTACAACCACCGAAGTAGAAAATCCCGATGGAATTGCGGTCGATTGGGTCGCTCGTAATCTGTACTGGACAGATACCGGAACCGATCGAATTGAAGTCGCTCGTCTCAACGGTAGCAGTCGAAAGGTGCTAATTAATGATGATTTGGTCGAGCCAAGAGCGATAGCCCTGGCTCCAGAATTGGGTTGGATGTTTTGGACCGACTGGAACAAAAAGAAGCCGAAGATTGAACGTAGTAACTTGGATGGCAGTGAAAGAATTCTCCTCATCACCACTGACATTATCTGGCCCAATGGTATCGCCGTAGACTTGGAACGAGAAAAAATTTACTGGTGCGTGTTTCAGATAGCTTAATTTTAGATTTATACTTAACATTTATAGCCCACTACAAATATTCAATCTAGAAAAATTGATAAATAGGCAAATTTAATGAACTTTTAGGTGTGATGCAAAAACTGATAAAATAGAAGTCTGTAATATGGACGGCTCCAGTCGTCGAGAAGTTATTACGAAAAAATTAGATCATCCCTTTGGATTAAGTTTACTCGATGACTATTTGTATTGGACGGATTGGCAGAAACGAAGTATTGAAAGAGCTCATAAATTAACGGGGAATGAGCACGAAGCAATAATTGAAAATATTCCCAATGTAATGGGACTCAAGGCGGTTCATTTGGGAAAAATTAGGGGTACAAATCCTTGTTCAAAGAATAATGGAGGCTGTAGCCATTTGTGTCTTAACAGACCTAATAATAAGTATGTTTGTGCTTGTCAAATTGGATATGAACTGTCTAGAGATAAGAGGACATGTGCTGTACCAGAAGCTTTTTTATTAGTAGCTAGAAAGGAAAATATTGTGCGAATAAGCATCGAGAATACCAATAATGACAATATCATACCCGTTACTGGAGTAAAGGACGTGAGGTAAGTGATGATTGAATAGAATTTTGTTTATTCTGTGATTATTTTAACAGAACGAATTTCAAACTCAACAGTATCATAATGTGTAAAATTCTGTTCCAGTGCATTGGATTATGAAATGTCTCAAAATAGCATGTATTGGGCAGACATTAAAGTTAAATCCATTACTCGAGCATTTATAAACGGTTCAGAAATGGAAAGACTCGTTGAAGTTGGACTAGAAAGTCCCGATGGTTTAGCAATTGATTGGATTTCTCACAATTTATATTGGAGTGATTCCAGTTCTCATCGCATTGAAGTAATTCGACTCGAAACTCGCAGCAGAAAGGTGCTGATTTGGAAAGATATAATCGAACCAAGATGTTTGGTGCTAAATCCCCAAAAAGGGTAAATCTAAAACAAAATTAAAAACTCTTTCTTTTTTTAAATATTCTTTTAAAAGAGGTAAAAAAAATTGATTTTGAAAACACTATTTATGTGCCATTATTTCAAAATTTAGGTACATGTTCTGGACGGAATTCGAGGAGAATTCGGGAAATTCCGGAACTATTGAACGTGCAAATTTAGATGGAACTCAACGTCAATTGATATTATCGAACATTGGTCGGGCGAATGGTTTAACTCTTGACCTCATGACCGATCATTTGTATTGGACTGATTCAACAACACCGGCTATTGATAGTTACGATTTGGTGACAAAGAGAAGAAAGTCTCTGGTGACCCAAAATATTGTGTATCCGTTTAGCATCACTCAATATCAGGATTATATTTACTGGACCGATTGGAATACTGGAATTATTGAGAGAATTAATAAAACTTCAGGTTCCGGCAGAACAGTAATACACAATCGGCTTGAATCAGTAACGTCACTTTTAGTTTTTCATGCCTCTCGACAAACTGGAACAAATGTTTGTTCCGTGAATAATGGTAATTGCAGTCATATATGCATCGCATTTCCCGGTGTTAATGAAAAGATATCTACCCGTAAATGCGTGTGTCCAACTCATTTCAATCTCAGCGCGGACAATAAAACTTGTACCCGTAAGCATTTAAAAATATTTTTAATACCACTATAATGTAATTAATCCCTTTTTCTTTTATTGAATAATGAATGTTTTTTTAGCTCCAACGAACTTTATGATGTACAGTTTACGTAACGTGATTGGTCGTTTACTGCCCGATATAAACGATTGTCCAGATATTGTACTTCGTGTGCAAGGATTGAAAAATATTCGAGCCATTGAATTCGATCCGTTTACTCAGCACATTTATTGGATCGATGGGCGCAGTCTAGCGATTCGTAAAAGTTTAGAGAATAAAACACATGGATCGGTTGTTGTTGCAGGCAGCTTTGGACATCCTTTCGATTTGGCTTTAGACCCTATAGGAAGATTATTATTCTGGTCTTGTGAAATCAACAATGTTATAAATATCACTAAAATCGATAACAATTTAAATTTGGGAATTGTCGTTAAAGGCGATGGAGAAAAACCCCGTTATCTCGCAATTCATCCCGAAATGAGATTACTCGCGTGGATCGATATCGGTGGATCAATTAAGATTTATTTGAGCAAAATGGATGGACACGAGAAGAAAATTATTGCCTCGAATTTAGAGTTACCATCGGGTCTTACAATCGATGTGATGGCTAATAAAATTTATTGGTCATGTGGGAAAACGATAGAAGTTGCCGAATTAACGGGTGGCAATCGTCGAATTCTCACCACCACTGATGAATCTTCCATTGGACATTTATCTATTCTTTCGAATTACATTTATTGGTTTAATCGAGGAGCCCAAACTGTTGAGCGTGTCGATAAATTTACTGGAACAAACAGAAGTGTCGTAATGAATCGTCCTCTTACGGATCTCATTACAGTGAGAACGCCAAATAATCATGTCATGGATTCACATATTTGCAGTCCATCGCATGATTACGGTGGATGTTCACATCTCTGTATTGGAAATTCATCCCTGCGATGCTCCTGTCCACAGTTTTTAGTTTTGAGCGAAGATGGAAGAACTTGCAGAGAGGCGCCTGCTTGCGGAAATGAACATTTTACCTGCATAGCTCCAAATTCGGCTGTTGCGCAGAAATGTATTCCCATTTCGTGGAAATGCGACGGACAAGATGATTGTCCAGATGGAAGTGATGAATTGAACTGTCCAACTTGTGGGCATGATCAGTTTAGATGTCAGAGTGGACATTGCATTGGTAAGTTTTCGAAAATTGATTACTAATTCTGCGCACCTCCATGTCCCAATCTTTAGTGATTATTAATTCCTTTCACAGACACAAACTGGGTTTGCGATGGAACCGCCCAATGTTCTGATGGTTTTGACGAAGCGAACTGCTGTCGTTCTGGACAATTTCAATGTAGTTCGACAGGCTCTTGCATTTCCGAAACTCTACTATGCGATGGTTGGAAAAATTGTCCAGATGGAAGTGATGAGAATACTGTAGCTTGCACAACCGTTAATAATCAACAACAGACAGTTGTACCAGTGGACGCAGGGAAAAGTACCTACATTCTTGTAATTTTAATATCAATGATTGTATTTGCAAGTGGCGGTATTATCGTCTATTACTGCCGAAAGAAGATTTCATCCAATGGCGAATTACCAGACATATTATACGACTCGGCGGGAGATCCGCTGTCTCCAAAGCCGAACAGAATTGCCAAGGCCACATTGGTGCACAAAGGTGGCAGGAAGGATCCTAAACTTGGAATGGATGCAGTGAGAATGTCCACGTTGAATGGCAGTAGCATAGGTTCCAGTTATGATCGCAGCCACATAACAGGTGTTTATCAATAAATTGCCATAATTCAAATGTGCATCGCTAATTAATTATTCAAGTTTTTATAAATAAACTTTGAATTGTTTTGGTGCTTTCAGGTGC
Organism: Leptopilina clavipes; assembly: GCA_001855655.1. Lineage (NCBI taxonomy): Eukaryota > Metazoa > Arthropoda > Insecta > Hymenoptera > Figitidae > Leptopilina > Leptopilina clavipes. Next base: position 15,946 of record JUFY01034487.1, read on the forward strand.
TTCAAGTTCAACCCGCGGTAGTTCAACAGGGGGATATCCACAAGAAACATTGAATCCACCACCTAGTCCCGCGACAACAGCGAATTCCACTAGGTGCTCGAGTAGTAATGCATCAAGATGCAGACCATACCGACATTATAGAAGTATGAATCCACCACCACCTCCCACACCCTGCAGCACAGATGTTTGTGATGAATCTGACAGTAATTACCCAACGCGATGGAGATATGAAGTAGAGCCCTTTCCTCCACCGCCAACACCAAGATCTGTTTATCACAGTGACATAGCAATTAGCTGTCCACCATCTCCAAGCTCAAGATCATCGACATATTTTCATCCATTGCCACCGCCTCCATCACCAGTACCGTCTCTTTCAAAACGAGACTGTTAAAGACTGAATATTTATTATAAAATAGCATTTTTTTCTAAAAAAAGAAAAGAGAAAAATGATTTATAATTTTTTGTGTAATGAAGTTTTCAAAACAGGGGTCTTTAAACTTGGAAAAAGCAGAGGACTTAATCCTTATGACTTGCAGAGAACATTTGTTTTAAAGTGAAATCGATGCAAGGTCTTTTGTATATTTTTATCTTTTTAAATTACCTATAAGCGTAAATAAATGTAAAAAGCGAAGGAGGAAAGTATAGATTATACATTTATATGGATACCGCAACGTGTTCCAAGACCTTATTTTATATTTGTCAACAGTCGAACTGGAACGTAGACGAAATCGATTTTGTCTATATTTCGCTTCGAATTGATAGGAAACGAAACAAATCACTCACTGCCATGAAAAAAAATAACTTTGTTATATTATCATTTATAGTAAAAGTTAAATTCGACTGACAAATTTTTAAAAACAAAAGACTGGCATTTGCTTAGAGATAATAATTAAAAATTTTACTTGCATAAAAAAAATTTATATTTACATAATTATCACACATTTGAAGTTGATTTTTAAGTTCGACTGTACATTATTTTTATTATAACATTTATTAATTCTGTAATAATAATTTATAATTTTTTAACAATCTAATGTTTTTTTTATAGTAACATATATAGTTTTCTTATGTAAATAAAGTATCTTTTAATGATTAAATAAGTATTAAATCATTTAAAACCTTGCCATTCTTTACAAGAAATTGTTTTGCGACTCACACATAATTATTAATAAATTATTTTGTAAATATAATTAAAAAGGTTGAACCTTCACTCGTGCCACAAAAATTACCGTAAACAAATGACTGCCTTTGTTTCCTTGTTGACTTAATATACTATTTGTTGTTATAAAATAATTCCTATTTAAAAAAATTTTTTTGTAATAATAATCCTTGTCAAATGACAATGCTAATCAGGAAAGGTTCACAATAGAGAAATTGTCAAGATAATTCTTTATTATATCAGAGCAAATTTATTATCTCTCATTTTACATAGGTACCTATATTTCGCATTTACATTGACAAAATTGAATAAGTCCAAAAAAATCGTAAATTTAAAAATATTCCACATTTATACAATTTTATAACAAATAATTTTTTTTCTTTTGGTTGAAGCGCGTTGCGAAAAAGATGAATATGATTATGAGGATTTGCATTTATTGAACTTGTCCATTAGCCCCTAAATTTTTTGCTGAAAATGCAAATTTAAAAATTATGTTGATTTAAAAAATGTTAAAAAATTTTATTCATTTTTTATCATAAATAAATGTTTTAAAAAATATACCAATATATTTTTTTATGGAAATATTTCACATGAAAGTAAAATTAAATAAAGAAATTTAAGTTAAATATTTTTACAATGAATGGCAGTTTGAACGTTTTTTATTTATTAGTAAGAATAAAAAATTTTACTTTGATGGTCTTCGAACGAAATAGGCTTGTGATGGTGCTGCCATCAACACCAAACTGATGACTGCGACAATTACAATTGAAGTAAAAGTTTTCATTTTGCGTTGAGGAGAAGTATCTATTATTTTAATTGTCACAAAAAATTTTTTTATTGAATAACTAGTTTCAAAATTGTAATTATTCTAAAAAACATTAATTGAAAAAAATGTAAAATTATTAAAAATGGAATGTATTAGTGGAGTATCGATTTATTTTTTTGAATTTATTGAAAAATTTTATTTTATCCAAAATATTTTTAGTAAATGTATAATTACAATATTATTATTATTATTATTATTAATTGTAGGTATGAAACTAATAAAATAAACAATTATCAAATGTTCAGAAATGTTTTTAGTAATAAATTTTTCTTACCAATATATATTGAAGTTATACCAAAAGTAGAAGTTAACATTATGAAATATTAGATAAGCTTTGTCGTTTTATACTGAAAATTCTCGTGATTTTGTTATTAAAAAAATGATAAATTTTACAAACCTTCTTTTAGTATGTTTCAGAAAAGAAACTATTGGTAATATAGATAAATGTCTTTCTTTATCTTTCATGTGTCGACTTGAAAGTACAAAGTTAAACTTTAAATTATTATTGTTATTTTACATTTTAGGTAGATATTTTGTTTTATATAAATAACTTCGAAACAAAACAACATTATACCTATAGGTAAATGATGATTTTAACATATAAATGAAGATTATTGATTTCTATTAAAAAAAATGTTTGGTGAGAAATTTTTAATACGCAATTTCAATGGAAAAAAAATATTTTTGATGAACATCTTCTATTCAAAAAATAATAATTCCTAAATCATTTTAAAAATGTAAATTTATCATTAAATTAAATTTTTGTGAAAAAGAAAATAAGTTTTATGATACTTTTATATTTTTGCTCTCCAAGGTCTTTCGAAATTTTCATAAAATATTTTCACTTTTTTTTTGTTATTGCTTAAAAACTTGATTATGTTAAAATAAACGATTTCTATTACTTTTTATATTAGTTTGACATTTCTACGACTTACATATTAAAAAAGAAACAATCTACATAAATAAATCTAAAAATGTTATATTTTTCTTATCAGAATTTCTAACTTCCTGATTTTTTTTTACGATTTTAAAATATTGAATAGAAAAGTTAAACAAAATATTTGATTTTTTTAAAACATAAATTATATTTTTTTCGATTTTTTCACTTTTATAATCTCGTATAATAAACTGAAATTATAATGTTAATATAATTATGTTAAGTCGTATTTATCACTTTTAAATCTTCAAAATTTGTTGCGGGAAAAGTTTGAAGACTTCTTTGCAAGCATATCAGTAATTTTCTTAAAAGTACATGACTCTTTGGATAAAATTAAAATCGACAATAAATTTATAAACTATAAATTAAATTCCTACCGATAAAACATTGCCGGCAAATATAATTAACTTTGCACAAACAAATAATCCTTATTTCTGCAATTAAAGCAATTATTGCAAGAGTGTATCCGATATATGATTCTAGTATGTTTCTTCAATTCTCTGACGATGGACATTCCGATTACAATTTGGCTAATGTTATTATTAAAGCTGGTGGCAACTGTCATTTTATAGAATTTCTGGGAAATTAGGAGAACTTTAGACAAACATAGAGGTTTTGAGAATAACAGCTTTCGTTTATCGCTATATATATATTTACCAAAAGTACTTTTTTTGTCCATGGAAATCTAGCATTTTGTCTGGAAACCATTAAAAGTGTGGCTACTTTTTGAGCTATGTGGATTTTTGCAATAACATTTTGCCAGTGTTCTAGCACTGCTTGCAATGTCTAGAAAATCTTAGGACACCAGTAATATTCTAGAATTTTCTTAACTGAGTATGATCTTTTCTGAGAAATTAAGTTAATTTTTTACGTATTCACATAACCCATCCCTGGCCAATATCCCCACTCTCACAATTAGTCTCAATAGTATATCCGTCTCAAAACTAAATCAGTGTCTCAAAATTATCTGCTTCATGTTTTCTGTATGATACTATATTTTGTTGTTTCCCTGTTTGAATCCATTTAGATGTCGTCATGGGATTGCATATTAATCCAAAGTAAGAGAAATTACATTTTTTCTTATCTACTTTTACTTTGATTTATTTCTTTCTTAAAATACAAATTGTACACTTTTCTGAATTCCCAATTGGAAAATGGTGGCATCAAATGACTAACAAAGGGGTGAAAAGACCGGGGACTTCCCCCACCATTTTAGTAATGCTTCTAGTTCAGTTTTTTGCGTATTCCTTGTTTTTTTTTTAAGTTTTCTTTTTCAATTGGTTTTCATGGTACATTTTTTTATATCCTTTCTCTTTAGTTTTTGTTTCTAAAATAAAATTTGCAATTCACAGAAAAGCGCAGTGGGTACTTTCTGTTGAAAAGTTATTGTTACTCCTGAAAACGCGTCAGTTATTGAAAAAAGTAATTTGAATTTATGCCAAAACGGCTCAAGTTTGAAAGTTGAAAAATATAAGGGTAGGAGCTGCCGGATTAAATATAATATTGTTTTTGAATTTTTTTTAAAGATAATTGACGGAATTTTAATAATTAAATTATAGTACATATCGGCAGTAGAATATTTTTGACTAGGTATACGAAATTGAATCCTCTTTTGTTTCAATAATTAACAGCGTTTTGACAAGTATTCTGTCTGACACTGTCAAAAATCCATTATTGTATGGAAATTCCTTTTATTTATTTATTTTCTTTACAAAGTATCTCAGTACATTAGAATAAAATGCAGAAATGAAATTTGTTTCAGATAAAGAAACGAATCAATGCGTCCCTAGAAAAAAGTTTATGTGACGACTCTAGTGAAGACAGTTTTAATGACAATTGTATTCACTCGCAATATAAAAAGAGTGTCAGAATGTTAAAAATAACTTCACCTGCCTCCACCTCTTCATTATCGGAAGATTTGGACTACTCGCGAAAAGAATTAATCGTCAATAGACATAATTCCAGTGTTTTATTAAGTCCGGCCCTCTCCAACAGCAGTAGCAGTAATAACAGACGCAAGCTCTTTTCATCAATTGATGAGAATATGGAAATACCTCCATTGGAAGTTGACATCGGTTACAATGAAGAGAAGCAAAATCAAGCAATGAAAAAATTCAAGGACAAATTTTCAATTCATTGCAAGAATGTGAAAAAGTCGTTTATGAAAATTTTCCCGGCAATTGATATTTGCGAGCAAAAGTGTCTCAACGCGAATCAATTAGGTCAAAACGATGCACTCGAATTAACAAAAGGTTTACAGACGATTCTCAAAGGAGTCGAAAATGAAATTTCCGAAAATTTCAAAGAAATCGATAAAACCTATCAATCATGGTCGAGGAACTATAGTTCGCATTTAAGGGCGACGAGAAAATTTAAAAATTACGGAGAAAATGATAATTTTATTAGTGAAACTGAGACAAATACGAGAGTGGAGGAGAAAGTGATAGAAAATACCTATCATTTGAAAAAAACGACGATTTCCAAAGTGATGAAAATTTGTTCCACTTCTGAAAGCGACAGTGATGAGATATCAGAAAACGGCAGAAAGAGTAGTTGGAAAAGATTTAAAAATTCTTCGAGAAAGCGAGAATCAAAGGGATCGAAATTAGAACAAAAGAAAATTGAAGCATCAACTTTAAAAACCAACAATTTTTCGTCAACATTTGAAATCATAAAAAAATCACTCGGCGTGATTAATTCCGTATTCGGCATTTTTGAGAATCAATATATGGAGACATTTTCCGATGAAGCAGAATCAATAGAAGAGAAAAATAGCCCCGAAAATCAGAATAAACAACAAGTGAATAGAAAATCAGATCTAAATTATTGTAATCTTGATAGTGAAAAACAAGAAGAAAATAATTCTTGTTCAGGAGTGAAATTAAAATTAAGTCAATTAGATTTTGACGAGGAACAAAGATCAAAGGAATCGAAAAAAGAAGAAACTGTTTCGAAAGATAAAAACATTGAAATGGAGATAAACAAACAAACCGAATCAAAAAAGAAATTTCAAAAATTGATGGAAACTGCATCAAAGATACAAAAGTTGGAGGAATCCAATAAGGATGCCTCGAAATCAGAAACTGAGGTAAAATTAAAGAAGAAAGGAAGAAAAAGATTGGCCAGTGGAAAAAATAATTTTATCCCTACTTCTTATTCTTTGTCATGGAATAATAATTCGAAAAAGAAGAAAAGAAGTTCCGAATTCTATGAACCAGGCGGTAAAAAATTCTTGAAACTTTCCAAACATTCAGATAATAATGCAAACGAGAAACTTCGAATGACATCTTATGTGAAATTGGAAATACTTGATGAAAAATTACTTAACAATCATTTGAGAGCTGAAGAAATACGTCCTCTTTGTTAATGGTAAGTTTTTTTTGAGACTCGGTAAATCTGGAAACTAAATTTTATGTCCCTACAATTATTAAAAATTTATTGCGTTGTTGATGGCCGTCAATTTTTTTCTGTCATTATTTAGAAACCCTAAAAAATTTTATTCTATATTAATATAATTTCTTTTAAAATTTGTTTTGATCATTGTAGAATTTGTTTTTAAATTAAAACTTTTTAAAATCCATACGATTGATTATTCGAAACCACAAAGAAAGTTTATAAAAATTTTTTTAATGAAACAATAATAAAAACTGTGGAAGAAATTTAATTTTTAAATAATTAAAATTAAAAGAAATTTGAAAAAATTGGCGATGAAAAATAATGTAAAATTTCCAGTAGAAGAAAAAAAATTTAATCGATCAACTTGAAAAACATTTGGTTATAAAATTTCAGTACAATTTCTTAATTTTTAAAAATTTATATATTTTGAATTCTTTTAAAAGTGCTAATTCTTATTTTGATTTTTCCTTTCTTTTTGCTTTCAGGTATTAAACAATTTGTACTTGAAAACTTCAAATAGATCTCTAATTCAAATTTGGGAAGTTTCTAAAATCCTCTGGATTAATAAAATCTCACAAAGAAGTCAATAATTCTAGCTATTTTTTCATTACACATACTTTTTATTTTGCTTTTTTTTACTTTTTTCTTTTATTGAAAAAAATGTTTTCGTTTATTTTTATTTCTCATTAAAAAATGTAAGATATTTTTGAATTTAGGAAATCGTTTAATTCGAAGTACTCTTTTTTGTTATTAATTTTTTCAACTCAATAGAATATTTTAACTATTTTTTTGAAATTGACTTTTAGTTGTCAAAAAATATTTAGAATTTTCTGCCTAAAATATGAGTGGCATTTATAAAGATTCCACTGATTGTCGATCGATCAGCGTATATGAAACGACTTTAAAATAAAATGTTTTTAAACATTTTCGCCTAATATGAAGTTACCACTTTAATTCAAATGAATTAAAAAATGTATTCGCAAGGTTTTTTTTCAAATAAATGAATTTATTCTCGAAAATTAAGTTCTTATATTTTTCAAATTTGTTTGTCGTTAAAAATATTTTATTTCTTACAAAATATCAATAAATGGAATTTATTTAATTTCTCCTGTGAAATACAGGAGAAAAAAACAGAGGAAAAGTATAAAAGCAAAGCGATGAGTTAAAATAACATTTAAAAAAGTATTCCAATCTTAATCACTTTTTATTTTCATGAGTCCGAATCAATAATTATATTTTTAGTAACTAAAATGTCATTATCACAAAGAGAAAATTGTATTTTCATTTACTAAATATGACGAGAGATAGTTTATTTACCTTAGGAAAATGTCCATTGATTGTTATTAATATATAAATTTATCAAAACTCCATGGTTTATTATACTTCTAATATTATGATTTTGAATTCTAAAAAAAATCAATATCATAAAAAAAATGTATATTTATTATTATCGATGATTTTCCATTAACAATTTTCTAGCAGATTTGACAAATTCTTTTTTTTATAAGAGCTGATGTATTGCATAATATAATATAGGTGTGTTTTCCTTCAAAGAAAATCATTAAACACAAACTAAACGTAATAAAAAGTATTTTTTATATTACCTTGGAAATTGTAAGTATTGAAAAATTGTTCTATTATAACAAAAAAACTTGTTTATAATAACAAGTATATCTCCATTTTCTCTACACTTAAAGACTATACATAAACATGGAGAGCTTATAATTACTCTAAATACCAGAAATAAATAAAATTTTTTTTTTAAAAGATGAAAGACAAAAAAAAATAAAAACAATATCACTTGACGAAATACGAATGAATTTTATATTTTTATTCTTCTTTACCGTTTGGAGACGATATCTAAAACAAAAATTGAGAAAATTTTATTATATTATTATTATTCTTATTAAAATGATTGAAAAACAATTTTCAAACGCTTATACATAACTGTTTAAAACGACAAAAATTTTTGCTTTAAATAATTATTTTTTTGAAAATTGTACCAACTGCATATTTCAAAATTTAGTGGAATTAATTTGAACTAATTTAATTTCTATTTTTTAAAAATAGAAAAAACTTACATCAATTACAGTTGGTCTACCAGCAGGTCTACCAGCAGATGCCATCTTCGACAATTGCTGTTGCTGTTGCTGTTGTTGCTTCAGCTGCTGTTGTCTTTGCATATTTCGTAAAATTTGTTGCTGCTGTTGATATTGATATTGTTGTTGCTGAATATATTGTGGCATTGCGTAGGGCTATAAATAATATTTATCAACTTTTATTTCAAACTCCACATAATAATTCCTATTATAATTAATTTTTAGAATTGGTAAAAAAAAATTATTTTAAAATCTGGCTAAATTTTACATTGATTTTACAAAAAACGAAAGAATAAAATTATAATGCACAAAAAAAATGAAAAGTAAAAAAATTAACTATAAATTTTTAATAGTATTTCTATGAATGGAATAAAAGAGAAAAAAAATAAAAAAACTTGATTTTGAATAATTTTCAATTTCAATACATTTTACACATTTTGCTTTCCTTTTTTTGCATTCAAGTGCTAATATAATGAAAATAAAATAATTTACACATGTAAAATAGTTACTTTTTTTAATTTTTCTACTCAGACGTAGTCTTAAATTACTTTCAATTAAAAATCAATTTTAATAAATTTTACCTGTTGAATGAACTGATTTTGTTGAGTTCTCTGCATTGCTTGTCGTTCCAGTATGCTACTATACATGTTTAGAACAGTACTTTGCGCCATTTGTCGCAATTCTTCGTCAGTGCGAGTAGGATACTAGAAAAAATTGTGTCACATTTTACAATAAAGTCGATTCAATTTTTTAAAATATTAAAATCACTATTCTTGATAATTGAATGGAAAAATCTTAATTTTCATTTAAAATTAAATACATTTATGAATTCAGTATTACTTTTATTTACTTTTATTTATTAAATAAATTAAAAAAATCTTCATTTTTATTAAACTTACGTCTTTCCTTAATAAGGGAATCATGCGATCAACTTCCGAAACTAAATGTCCTTGATTAGGGAACATATTCACATTCATTGGATTTAATCCAAATGGATTTACATGATTAAACTGAACCACAGGTTTTCCCTTCTTTTCATCTTCATACTCTTGCCACGCTAATTTTCGTTCTTCCTCATCTAACACTTCGTCCAACTGTAAAGAGAAATTTTTTTTATTTCATCGCTGCAAAAAATTTTATTTTCCAAAATGTATTTACTTAAATTTTTTCTTTGTAAAACACTGAAAGTTATTTAAATAGTTTTTGAATATTTCAATGAAAAAAAAAATAGAAAATTTAGTAATTTTTTTGTTTGTTTGTTTGTTTGAAATATTAACTGACCTGATTTTCCAAAAGGGAATCGTGCTCGTGATAATTATGAACTAAATCCTTGTATTTGAGGAAAATTTCCGCTAGCAAACGATCTTTCGGTAAATTGAGAGTCTGTGAATCTCTTGGTGGATTTGGATCGAATGTGTACATTTCCGCGAGATCGCTACTATTGAAATGACGCTCAATTTGTTGCTCGTCAATGACGCGGCAAGCGAGTGACAATTTTGACACTTGTCGATTGTAAATTTTTTCCTCCATTGTTCCTTTCGACAGGAAACGATAAATATAGCACGGCTTCTTCTGGCCGAAACTAGAAATAAAATTCATAAATTAAATAACCCGAAAATTAATAAAATAAAAAAACAATAATAATAAAATAATAGAATAAAATAAGAAAAAAGTAATAATTAAATTGTAATTAAATTGTTGTAGTTAAATTATTGAATGAATTATTTTGCATTGATTGAATGAGAATTTACACAGAAATAAATAATAAGACGTACCGATATATTCTAAAAATACTCTGCACATCATGAGAGGGATTCCAGCTGGCGTCGAAAATTATAACACGATTTGCAGCGGTTAAATTAATACCCAAACCACCGGCTCTCGTCGATATAAGAAATAATCTTGCTCTTGTGTTTGTTGGCCGATTGAAAATTTTACACCACTGTGATCGATTGTCCGCTGAGGTTTGACCATCAAGTCGGAAATAATCCAATCCCAAACTCCAACTTCCGCTGTGATTTTCGAGATTCTCCGATTCAGTGTTATTTTGAGCGGCGTCGTCGATTCGAGAGAGAAAGTCCTCAATAAGCGTTAGAGAATAAAGCGATTGCGAAAAAACAAGTCTAAAAAAGTAAAATACATTTTTTTTGTGAATTTAAATTTTATATTTACATAATTTCCAATGTCTTCATTTTGTAATGATGAGTTTTAATTTTTTTGTACATGCGGAGAATTTTACATCAACTTACACTTTGTCGCCGAGTTTTTCGCTCTCTTTCAAAATTCCAAAGAGGAGAACCAATTTGGCTGAAACTCGCATATCGTCAAAATGTTCCGGTTTTATCATTCCCGACCACCATTCTCTTGGTTCTATAGTTTCAATCTCTCCCTCCACAACTGGATTATCTGCAAAATTAATTTTAACATTTTTCAAAATAAGAATAAATTTAAAGCAGAAAGCACAAAAAAAAGGTTACGATACTTTTCGTTGGTTTTATTTATTAGTCTTGGAATTAAGTCAAATTTAGTGGAATATATATCAAATAAGTGCGATTAGTGGCTTTTTTGTGAGTCCTTTAAGAGAAGAAAAAATGAAGAATAAAAAAGGGGAAAAATGGTTCTTACCAACAGGATTGGCTCGTGTTCCTCGACGTGGAACTGGTACTTCTTTGTCAGAATCAACGCACTGAACATCGCTGCCATCATTGTCAGAAGAACTTGCCGATGAATCACTTCCATCGTCAATGAAATCTTTCAACGAACCCTCCGAGTCGGTCTCCTCTTCCAGTCTCTTCTTTTCCATTTTCTCCGCATTCATTCTCATGACAATCGGATGAGTGCAGATTCGCTGCAGCGCGTGATAATCGGCAAAAAGTTTCGGTCCTCTAGCTGATCCTCTAAAAAAAGATTCATTCAACATTTTATTAAGAAAGTGTTTAATTAAAACAAATTTTAAGACAATTTCTAATTTGAAGAATAGAATAGAATATAATTTACATTCAGAGAGATTTCGCTCTTAAGAAAGAAGAGAAAATATTTGGATTTAATTTTAAAGAAAAATTATTACCCTCTTGTGAAATTGTCGAGATAATACTGATAGAGTTCAACTTGTAGTGGTGACAATTTCACAGAAATGACATATTCCTGTTTTGGAGGCAAGAACGGCGTGAGTACAGAATAATCAAAACGCTGAACACTCCCTTCTAATAAATTATGAAGAATGAAAGCGCGTTTCTTCATCAATTTTACATCATATGGAGTTGAATCTGCCGTCGATCCATTTTTAATCGGATTAACGAATCGATTTGAAAATTCCTTCTTCGTTCCAAGGAGATTTGGCTTCACGAACTGTACCATACAATGATCTGAAAATTAAAAAAGAATGAATAATAAATAAATATTAAAAAGGAAAGTAGAGTGATATTGAAATAAAAGTAAAAATTACATTCTATTAAATTGTTCTGCAGAGGAGTTCCAGTGAGAACGATTCTTCGCAGTGTTTTAACTTTTCGCATCGCTTTGCTTAAGGCTGTATCCTCATTTTTCAGCAAATGACCCTCGTCACAGACAATTACATCAGGACCCGGATCCACCAAACACTGCAAAAACGATGTCTGCATTGATTTTTTCATTCTTTTTCCAGTTGACGTCAACGTTCGGAACATGTCATAACCAATAATTAACACTCCACCGTTCTTCTTCCAATATTCGAGTTGATACTTTCGCTCAAAGTTCTGCTTGTACCTGAAAGAAAAAAGATGATTAGCGACAGAAAAAAATAGATAAAAGACAAGAAAAAATAAATAAACTTATTACTTTCCGAGTTCGATGACTTCAATGTCGTCATAGTTGTTGAGATCCTTGAGCCACATTTCAAATTCGCCTGCCCAATTGAGAGCCGTACTCAGTGGACAAACAACCATTACGTTATTCACTCCAGTCTCTTTATTGGAGAGTAGAGTGTGAACTAATGTAACAACTTGAAAGGTCTTTCCTAGACCCATACAATGGGCAATAATACAACCTGAGCCCTTGGAAGAGTTGACTCGACTCACGGACTCGAAACAAGCGTCCCACATGAATTTAATTCCCTTCGCCTGATGAGGCTTTAAACGTTTCACTAATCCAGGATCAACCGAGATTAATTCTTTTTTCGTCTCCTCATCAAAGTCCAATACCAATTTGTCAACTTTCTCCTCTCCCGCCAATCGAATCTCGTACATTTCATTGTACTGAAACAATTAAGCAATTAAAAAAATTCACAATTTTAACAATTAAGGAATGTCTTAATTATCTAAATTTAATAAATAGTAAATAGCGTATTATTTTTAATGTCGATTAAATGTAAAGATTTAACACTTTTTTTCTAATTATTTTTCTTCCAAAAACTCTTCTCTTACCACTTTTTGTCTTTCCGCTATTCTCTTGAGACGTTCCTCTTCTTCTTTAGCCGCTTGTTTTGTATCGTCAGCGACTTGTTTGTCTTTAAGAACTTTACGTATATTTTTTCTCCCACCTTTAATTGGTGAACTTTGTGAATTATTTAAAGTTTCACTATCGCTGCCACTGTCACTCACGGGTTTTATTCGTTTCCTTTTAGTTTTTGGTCTGGAAAAAAAGAAAGGAAATAAAATTTATGAAATTTATGAAAATTGGAAATATTGTGAAATAGCATTTTTGAAATGTAGAAAAATTAATAAAATGGCAAGAGGTTCTTTTTGTGAATAAATGTCAACGAAATTTACTTTTTTTCCATAAGAGAATCGTCAGAATCTGATGATTTTCGTGCTCCTCGTTTACGTGATTTTTTCGTTTCTTCCTTCGATTGCGAGGCTTTTGAACTTGAACTTTCCGAATCACTGAGTATTTCAATATCCGAATCTGAATCCAATATTTTTCTTTTCACTCGTTTTTTCTTTTTCTTCATCTTCGATTCCTTTTCATTTGAACTTGAACTAAAACATAAATTAATTATTTACACACAAAACTTTATTTACATAAAATAATAAACAAACTAAATTATTCTGTTCATTAAAATATTCATTAACAGAAAAACTTACTCGTCTTTCTTTTTCTCATCCATTTTCTGTTTTCTCTTCTCGTACTTTGCTTTCTCTACTTCGGAATCTGAATCTGATATTCTTACGCGAAGTAATTTATCATTTTTCCACTTGTCCTTTGCCGTTTGCTTTGTAGCTTCCTGAAAAAAAGAAATATATAAATAAATTAAAAGAAAGAGTAAAAAAATATCTTCATTTTTACCTCTTCATTAACTGAGGAATCATCGCTGTTACTTTTCTCAGATTTTTCTTCTTCTATTTTTTCCTTCTTCTTTGATTCTTTTGTTTTGTCTTTATTCTTCTTGTTTTTATTCTCCTCTTCGGCATTTTCAGTCTCATCGAATACTTCAGGTGGCATTTCTATTTTAAATCAAACAAAACGTAAAATTGAAAAAAAAGATTAAAAATTTTTCATTTTTATAAAAATACTTTTTATTTCTAAAAAAATTGTTGTCGAGGAAAAAAACTCACCAACGTCTGATCCAGAACTGCAAAGTAATAAATTCTTCGCTCGTTCTTCAGCGGCATTAAAAAGATCTTGTTTTGTTGTGATTTTTTTAGGTCTTTCATTTGATGACTCATCGTCAGAACTTTTCATAGACTCCTGTTTTTTATCAATTTCACCATTTTCAACTTTTTTTAAATGATCCATTAATGTGTCATCCTTTTCATCTATTTTTTTTCGACTTCGTGAATTTGATTTCGATTCAGAATCATTGTCATCATTACCCGATGATGAGGCAAATTTGTTTCGTTTACGAATTTTCTCCATATTATCCATTGACATAAGACTGAAAAAGTTTCATTCAATTAAAATGATTATTACAATATAGACAAATAATTTTTTACTTTTCGGAAAAATTAGATAAAAAAAAAATTATAAAAGTTACTTAATTCGATGTAAAACGGATATGTTATAAGCAATAATATTTTTTTCAGAAATAAAAAAAAATTTTCGCTTAAATTTTTTAAAGAAGTACATAAATAAAAATAATTGGACTATTTTTATAATTTTTGATATTCTAGAACTTTTTTAATTTTTACTGTAATTTTCTACTTGTTTTGTTTTTAAAATTTTTAATGATTAATTAGAGTAAATGTTAAATGTTGGATAGGAATTTTCTAAGATTTGGATAATTATTGTTATCATTACAATCAATAAATGCTTCAACTAATTTAAATTAAGACTGATTGAAATTTAAATTAAGAATAATTATTTTTATTCAAATGAATAAATTTCGATCATTTAAGGTAAATAGGATAAAATTAAAACAAAAATCCAATACAAATTTCAAACCAAATTAAAATAAATTCCACCAATTAATACCGCTGTGATTGAAAAATCCGAGTACCTTTTATGCTTCTCTCGCTCCAGATGTTGTTTCGATTTTTTCAGTGCTCTCGCATGATTTCTAAGTACTTTCCTACTCAATCTTTTTAATTCAACACTACACGCCATCCGAAGTTTCTCATCAGCTCTATAGTATGAATTTCTCGAAATTTTAAATTTTTTCTTCCGTCTCATTCGACACGATTCAGAACTATTATTATCCTCTGAATTCTTCCTCTTCCTCTTTACTGTTTCCACCTCAAACGAATTAAATAAATCCCGACTCTTGTCATCCGTTGATGATAATGATGACGAATTTTCACTAACACTTCTTCCCTCATTTATTGACTCATCATCAATTGATGATAAATCACTGTTTGATAACAGTAATTTTTTCTTAGTCTCATCTTCGGAATTTCTTTCTTTAGATTGATTTTTTTCATTCACTGAATCATCACTAGACTCAAGAAGTTTATTCTTCGCCACCTGTTCAGAATTCTCCGCCTCCTTGGGAATATTCTTCACTGTTGGAATGTCCCTCTCTGATGTCGAATCACTCGATTCTAATAATTTCTTCTTTGCTTCTAATTCCTTACTAATCTTTGTTTTCGTTTTTTCATTTTCTTGACTCGATTCAGTACTTGATTCGACTTTTTTCTTCTGTAATTTCTGTGTCGATTCCTCTGATTCATCGCTCGATTGGAGCAATTTCCTCTTTGCGTTTTCTTCGGAATTGTTTTCGTCACATTGCGGGTGGTTAATTTCCCCGGCTGTTGATTTGTCAATTTGGAGTGAATTCCTCTCCTTACCTGTGTCAGAATCGTCACTAGTCTCGAGTATCTTTCTCTTCGCTTTCTCTTCAGTACTTTGCTCCTCATTAGAAGGAGTTTCATCAATTTTTTCCACAGATTCTGCAACTGTGTCTTTCTCCGAATCCGAATCATCACTCGACTGCAGCAATTTCTTCTTTGCCTTCTCTTCGGAATTTTCCACCGAAGTTTCATCAATTTTTTCCGCAGATTCTGCAACTGTGTCTTTTTCTGAATCCGAATCATCACTCGATTGAAGAAATTTATTTTTTTCTTTCTCTTTGGATTTTTTCACCGAAGTTTCATCAATTTTTTCCGCCGATTCTGCACTGTGTCTTTTTCCGAATCCAATCATCACTCGATTGAAGAAATTTATTTTTTTCTTTCTCTTTGGATTTTTTCACCGAAGTTTCATCAATTTTTTCCGCAGATTCTGCTACTGT
Source organism: Leptopilina clavipes (assembly GCA_001855655.1). Lineage (NCBI taxonomy): Eukaryota > Metazoa > Arthropoda > Insecta > Hymenoptera > Figitidae > Leptopilina > Leptopilina clavipes. The sequence goes on from JUFY01034487.1 coordinate 32,005, forward strand.
GTCTTTTTCCGAATCCGAATCATCACTAGACTGCAGTAATTTCTTTTTTGCCTTCTCTTCGGAATTTTTCACCGAAGTTTCATTAATTTTTTCCCCTAAATCTATCACTGAATTTCTCTTTTCGGAATCTGAATCAATTTTTTCCGTTGAATCGTTGATTTGTGGTAATTTTACCGATTGACATTTCTCCATTTCAGAAACTTTTTCCACCTTTTCCCGAATTTCTCTTTTGGAAGCACTTTTATTTTTCGTTCTTGTTTCTTCATTATTTTTTTTCGATTTCTCGTCGTCAGTGTCTGAATTATCGGTCGATTGTAAAGTTTGCTTTGCAATCTCTTCGGAACTGCTTGATTCGAGTAATTTCTGTTTCGCCCTCTCCTCGACATTCTCCGCTCCATCAGCTGATTCGTTCGATATTCTACTCATGGAATGTAAGCAATCATTTTCAGAATCCCTCCTTGAGTCTGAATCCTCGATTGGAGAATTCTTTTTGGAATCAGATCCAATCGTTGATTTCAAGTTGGCCATTTTCGATTTTTTTGTCTCATTTTTACTTTTCGATGATGAAAAATCATCAGTGGAGGAATTATTCCTATTTTGTAAAATTGACTTTTCAATGTTTTCCGATTCAGTGGAGGTTAATTTCTTCTTTCTCGATTTATTGTCGCTTTCATTGGATTTACGTCCAAGTGGTGAATTTTTTTCCATTGAATTCGTCTTATCATTGCCGGAAAAAATTTCATCACTATCGCAATCAGATGGTACTTCATTATTGGTGATTTCTAAAATTCTCTTCTTCTCTATTGGTTCCTCCTCGGTACCATTCTTCTCCTCGTCGTCATCATTAGTGGAACTGTTTTTCACCCTCCGCTTTTTGTATCCGTTCCTCTCTTTAAAATGTGAACTATAATTTCTCGACCACGATTGATAGGTTTTATTGATTTCTTTGGAATTTTCAATACTCAGTGTTTCGGTTTCCATGAGAATACTCTCGAGACGTTTTGTTATATCGAGTGCATCATTTTTCGACGTAAACGTTGTATTCCGACATTGTTCCTCGCAAATATCGAGCGCTGTCGAAATTTTTGCCAGTGACTTTCTTAAATTATTAAAATGAACTGTAAAACTTTTTTGAAATTTCAACGTTGCTTGCTTCTTCTCATCTTTCTCGTCATCATCTTCAGTGTGTATCTCAACTGGAGTGATTTCAATATTTTCCTTAATTGAAGAATAAAGTTTTCGTCGATTTGCTTTATAAAGCGGACGAACGTTATTATCATTATCATCGTCAGAACTATCGCCACTTGAGACATCGCAAATTTTATTCAGTCTCTTTATTGTTCTTTCTGATTTCCGCATTTTTTTCTGCTGATAGGGGGAATTGATTTTCTCTTTATTCCGCATTGACTGTCTTCTGAAACAAAGTTTCAGTCCTTCAAAATAGTCTACTTGAAGCGGAACGTTGCATGCAAACTTCTATTCGCTCTTCGAGTGTTGATTCTTTCTGATGGAGACATTTCGAGAAGACGAAAGGTTTTCGGATTCTTTTTTTATATACAATATACATTTTTTTAATAGTTTCTTGAAATTATATTCTTGTAAAGTAAATGAGAGAAATATCCTGGCGGAATAATAAGAAATCAAATTTTCTTTCTGGGATCAAAAAAAAATTTTTTTTTTCTGGGAATATTAGTCACAATGGGAAAGGATTTCTACAGAAAGAACTACATAAGGAAAAGCGAATAAGAATATGCAATGCGACGCCTGAAATTACCAATTATTTTTTTAATTATAATTAAATTATTTGAAAAAATTTTCAAAATAAAAAACTTTTTAAATTATTTTTTTGGTTTTAATTAAATTCGACTTGTAAATTTCCGAAATCGATATCTAGTTTAAATTAAATTATTATTTTTAAATAAACAAAAAAAAAACATCAAAAAGAATGAAATTAATTCTTACTTGTTTGGCAAAGCCATAATAGCAGCACAGATTCCTCTTAATTCCCAAAATGGCTTCACGTTACATACAAAACATTTCCAGTCGTCCTTTTCAGCCTCTCGAATGCATTTATTTACGTTTCTCTTAATGCATTTCTAAAATTCAATTAATCCTGGATATTAAAATATCTACTTATGTACTTATATTGATTGGTACTCAAGGAAGAATCTAACGAACAGTCATCATAAAGCTCCATATTTTTAAATTATTTCATAAAAAATGATTTTAGTGGAAGATCTCGAAATTTAATTTTTAACATTTTAAACAATTGAACGTTGCATTTAAATAAAAACTACAATTTTCTATTGTTGGTTTTTCATAGAAAATATATTCTTTCAAAAATCAATCTTATTTACAAATGTAATATTAGATCATTTTATATACTTCTTTCTTGTTTATGTGTTGTGGCGACAGGATGGCGGACGGCTATCAAATTTTGTAAACTACTTCTGTATTAGGCTTATGTGACTCAGTTCTCTCTCGTCCTTTTGATTTCTAATTAGTCTTAACCAATCCAGGGTATAGTAAGAACATATGCATCTTCCAAGTGCTAATCCTAATATCTATCAATTATAAACGTTTGACCAATTTTAGATGTTATCTAATTCGTTTTTTATTGATGGAAAATTGTAATTTTTATTTAAATGCAACTTTTAATTGTTTAAAGTGTTAAAAATTAAATTTTTTACTCACAATTAAAATTGTTTTTTTTTAATTTAAAATGTGAAAATATGGAATTCGACAAACTTTTGTTCCGATTGTTTGACGGGTACTTCCTCAAGTGAGAGTGGAGTATTTTCACTTATCGCGTCACAAGATCTCTGGAGGGGCAACAAAACATCGAATTTTAAAACTCGCGCGAATTGTCTCCATTTTAAATCTTTTTCAGTTTATAAACGAAGAAGAAGGGTTTTATAGCAAGTAAATGAACAAGTTGAAATAATTTTCAAGCTTTTACACAAGGTTGCTTGAAACTTGATTCCGTTGAAATTGTTACTGATATCTTTATATTATTATAAATAAAATATTAAAAAAGTAAAATATAAATGTGTAAAGCATAACGAATTATGCTGATTTGGAAATTTTTGTAACATCTATTTTATTGCTACTTTTTGAGGTTCCACTGTATTAAATACTTACCCGACAAAACTCATACGGACAGGATTTATTGCTACAGCTGTACACACTACTGCTACAGCAAATGAGACATTTGCTTTTATCTGATTTAAAATTTGTATCCTGGTATTTATCCAAACACGTCTAAAAGAAATTAAAAATATTAAATCTTTAATGATCTTAGAGCTTTGTTTTATATATTTTTATAGTAACTATAAAAATGGTCTTGAAAAAGAAATATTAATAAATACAAAACTATGGAGTTAGATTAACTGTTAATCTAACTTCATAGTTTTGTATTTATTAATTAAAAAGCAATATATAATTTAAAAATATCCCAGAGAAACTGTAAACAAATTTATTTTTGTTACATTGAACCATTAAAATTTGCCATTGAATGTTGATTAAAAATTTTTTACATTAAACTTTTACTAGTTCAAATTGGAAAAAATGAAGATCTTCACACTTTACCAGAAATAGTTTTTAATTATAAATTGCTCCTTTGTTTAAAAAGACGAAAATATGTTGTTTTAAAATAAAAAGCGTTATAAATATACATTGAAAATGCCATTATTTTGACACTTTATTTAATTTGAATTTGCAATTCACTCAAACCAAGAAAAAAACCATAAACCACTTAAAAATTATTTTATAACTGATTTTTTTTTTAAATAGGTAAATAAATTACTTACTTTACATTGTAGAATTTCTAAAACAGGATGACCGAATAAAAACTTCGATGTGGAATTAAGTTCGTTGCCACAGGATGTGCAAAGAATTGGTCGTTTACTCACCACTTGAAAAACTATAAACAAAAACAAACAAAAATTATAAATTCATTTTTATTCTTTTAACTCGAAAAGGTTTCAAAATAAAAAGAACAGAATAAAATCGACACCGCATTTTTCTTAATATAAACAAAAATCAAATGTTCTGACAAACAATAAATAAACAATTTATTAAATCTGACATTGTTGATATTAAATAAATTTTCCACTTTTAACAGAGAAAAATAATAATTTCCAAAATTCTCTACCCTTATGTTTTAATCAAATATAATTATAAATTGTCTTGAAATTTTTACAAATTAGAAATAAATTCATTTTTCTTTAATAAAAAACAATAATGTGTAAATTAAAACCTTATTAAATATTTAAATGCTTTATTTTATTTTAAACATTTTGTAAGAAATATTAGAAAAAAAATTTGAAATAAATTTAATTTAGGTATATTTCAATAATAAAAATAGAAAGTAGAAAATTTAATTATATTTTTTTATTTAATATAATTAAGAGGATAATTATATATAATAAAATAATTTGTCTATAAATTTAAAAGTTATAACTTAATAAGCTTAAACTTATTTGTTTGTTTAATTCAAATGGTACCTATTTATTTCTGTAAATTAGGTGAATATATATTTCTTTTACTGATGCGCTTTTTCATTTACGTACATAGAAGTTTTTTTTTAATTTATAATTTGTAATTAATGAGAAAAATTTTTTTTCCAGAAATTCTTTTTAATTGCATTCCTTTAACCTTGTACATGATAGTTTTATTTGAGATAAAAAATAAATAAAATTTAAATATTTCGTGCGAATGTCATTTAATATGCTCTGGATAAATAAATAAACAAAATTAAATTCTCTTCATGCGAATTGCAATCGATTAAAAATTCTAATTTATTGATAACATAATTAATATAATATTCAACCTTCTAATATATTACTTGAATGAAAGAATTATTTGTCAAATTAGCTCTAACGGAAAGTGTTTATTTTTATTTACATTTACTTTCATAAATCAAAATCCTTTGTCTCCTATTCTCTCCTAAAACATAATGTAAATTGCGAATCTTTAAAATAGTATTTTGAATAAATGAAAACTGAAAACGTATTTATGAAAAAATTTGTAATTCACTAAAACGTAAAATTAGAAATTAAAAAAAAAATGATTCTGAAAAATCTTCACTTACAGTGATAGTATTTTGTGCGATATGCTTTTTCTGCTTCGGTGATTATTATTTTTTGCTGTAAATTATAAGAATGAAGAATTTCACTTTTTTTTAAGCTTGCAATAAACTATCCGTATAATTTTTTACATTAAAGGGTGAAAAAAAGAAAGAAAATCACAACTGTGCGTTTATTGGATTTGTGATAAAAATGTTAAATTTACCTTTCTCGACATTCTATAATGTACTTAATATTCACTAAACACGGAAAATATTCGATTATATTTTCTTTCACCGCTTACATTACTGCAAATGAACAAACGACAATCCACCATTACGAGAAAACAAGCGAATGATGCGAATCAAAGCGGATAGGTCACGAATTGTTAAAAGTCTATAAGATAAATTCAATCCTTAAGGTGCTTTTACAAGTAGTGTCAATGTGCCAGCAGGGTTGTGAAACTAATATAGCACATAGAGTTTTTCTCACTCGCACTCATGAATTTTCGGTTGACGTTTTACTTTTTACTCCTGCATGTGATTTGACCCTTAAGGGGCCGTCCCATGTAAGCGTGAAAGCGTCGGCGTAAAGCGAAAATCATGAGAGCGAAAGAGACAAACAGATATTTCTATCTCTTTCGCTCTCAAGCTTTACGCTTTCCGCCGACGCTTTCACGTCTACATGGGACAGCACCTTTAGGGTGAAATCACATGGACGCGACGTTTTACGTCTCCATGTGATTGCACCATTACTTGCGTTCTAAGGCTGAGTCTACAATTGAGATAAAAATCGAGTGAGGTGAAACGAATCCGCGCCGATAATGTCCAATGACGTCAGCTGCGTCAACTTATCTGCGTTAAATGTAATGTAAAGATCCCTATTCTCTCCTTTATCTTGTTTCACTCTCCATATCGAACAGCTCGCCTACTCAGAAGAGCTTTAACTTCTGAAACTGCTGGTAGTTTCCAGTGGTGAAGTTGAATTAAATAGCGAGTGTAGAAAATAACATTTCACAATGTCCTTTTAACAAAGAAAGAACAGTTTTTCTATCATATATATAGATTATTTAAAATTAAAAAAGTGTGTTAAAATCTAAATCTGGAGATTAAAAATGCTTCTATTCACAAGTTTTCTGTTTCTCGGACTTTTGGCCAATTCTGTGTTCACGAGTACACTACGAGCATCATCAACAAGTGAAGATTTTATTCTACCTCATTATACACATTACGATGAATTAAAACAACTTTTTCATAATCTCAGCGTTCAATATCCCGATTTGGTGAAGATACATTCAATAGGAAAATCAGTTGAGAACAGAGAACTTTTAGCTATTGAAATATCGAAAAATGTCGCGCAACGAGATATTGGCGAGCCAATGGTTAAATATGTGGCCAATATGCATGGAGACGAGTCCGTTGGTAGGGAACTTCTCATCTATCTCGCCCAATATCTTCTACATAATTATGGAAAGGATCCACGTGTAACGAGACTCGTTGAAAGGACAGACATTTTTTTAATGCCCTCCATGAATCCAGATGGTTTCGAAAAAGCTGAGGTAAATTCCCCATTCACTAAACACACATTTCTATTCTATTCAAATAACTGTATATTTTTTAACAAACAAAAAAAACTATTACCGTTATCTGGTTTCATTCATAATAATAAATTATAATTCATTTCTTACGGGACTCCCCGAGCGAAAATTTTCCTTAAATTATGAGATCATTTCTCCTCCTTTTCCATTTGTAATTATTCTTAACAGTCACGGAACGTTATCGATTTTTGTACATACACAACTGGGGAGTTGTGTATATGTACAAAAAAACTACTAAAAAAAATCCCCTTTTTTTTTTGCATAATTTTAATTCCCCGAATTAGCAATATGCCCATAATTTTTCAAGATTGAAATCTATTTCTAATTTTTTATTTTATTAAATTTTTTGAAAGTATTCTGAAATTAGTAAATATTTTTTATAGTTATTAAATAAATTTTGTTATTTTAAAAAAACAATTATAATTTGAGACAGAATAGTGATTTTTTTTTATAAAGAATTTCATATAAAACAATTGTTTAAGTATAAGAGTTTTTATTTCCAGTGAAATTCCTGTGTGATTTATCTACATGAAATTTTATTGTTAAATATAAACGTGCGTGATAAACAGTAAAATACAATAAGTGTAGAATAAATTTTTTTGCAAAAAAACGTGCATGTATTATTCTTTGTTTAAAATTGTTTACTAAATTGATATTTTAATCGCTTATTATTAGTCATTTATTAATGAAAAAATTTTATTTAATCAAAATTTCAAGATAAAAAGAAAATATGTAACTGATTCTATTTTCTCCATTATAGGTCTGATTCTATTGTAAATGATAATCAGTTGTTAATCAGTAAAATGATCTCACTAAATATCAAAAAATTAATTTTAATAAGTTTAATTTTTTATACCTTTCAATTACAATATTGAAACTGTGTTTGAATAAAAATAGCTTATTGCGAATGAAAAAAAATTATGATTAATTATAGTTGATTTTTTTGTACGAAATACAATTTGTTTTATAGAAATTTAATATTTTATTGTAAATACATTAGAAACTTGTTTTAGTGCTTAATTTAAATTTAAGTCGTTTCAACAATTTTTCAGCCTCACAATTTAGCATCTGTTTAATTTCTTCTGTTACAAGTTAAAAATAACACCTGTATTTTTAAATGATTAATAAATTCTTCAAGATAATACGTTTTATCTGTCTGCTTTGTAATATTAAAATAATTATTACTTTTATTTAAATAATTCAATAATAATTAGTATGAGAAAAATTATTTTTGAAGTTATGAACAAAATTTTTTGAATTTTTTTCTTTTATTGAAATATTAAAAATTCGAGAGAGCAAAAGAAAAAATATTTTTACAATTTATTTCTTTTTCAGGAAGGCGAATGTAATCCAAATACTGATTACATGGGAAGAAAAAATGCTAATAATGTCGATTTGAATCGTGATTTTCCTGATCAATTCGATAGGTCTTTGAATAATATTGGAAATGGTCATACACTTGCTGAAGGAAGGGAAAAAGAAACTGTTGCGATGATGACTTGGATATCAACAGAACCATTCGTCTTGTCTGGAAATTTTCATGGTGGAGCTCTCGTCGCCAGTTATCCTTATGATTCAGGGTGAGAGAAAATTTCTAAACATGTTCAAATTTTACATGGCCAAATTTCTATTTAGACTAATTTTTATAATACGAGTTTTTCTTTATTTTAGAATTTTCAAAAGCTGCTGCGAAGAAAGTAAATCGCCGGACGATAAACTTTTTAAATATCTGGCACATAGTTACGCTGATAATCACCCGACAATGAGAAAGGGAAATTCCTGTTCCTATGAAGAATTTAGACATGGAATCACTAATGGAGCAAACTGGTACGCTTTTTAATTTGAAAAACAATCTTTTCGTATCTGCTGAATAAATAATAATAATAGAAAAGAATAACTTATTAAGGAATTTTTAAATTTTCTTTAGGTATGAAGTAACTGGAGGAATGCAGGACTTCAATTATGTTCACTCAAATGCCTTTGAGATAACATTTGAAGTGAGCTGCTGTAAATATCCACAAGCGCAAGAAATGCCACATCATTGGAATTTGAACAAAGAATCACTTTTGAAATATCTCGAGCAAGCGCATATTGGAATAAAGGGAATTGTCACCGATGAGAATGGACAACCAATTGAGGATGCAAAAATTGTTGTTGCCGAAATTAATCACAATATTGTAACAACAAGTCGTGGGGAGTATTGGCGTCTCCTTCTTCCCGGACAGTATACAGTTTACGCAACTGCTTGGAGGTAAGGAACCCTTTTTTGCTTTATTGCTTTTAAAGAATGAAATATTAAAAAAAAAAAACTATTAATTTCGTGTATTTTTTATTTTTTTTTATATTATTTCATAATTTTTATTTTTAACAAATGTTGCCAAAAATTAAGAAAAAAAATTAATTTCATGTTTATTTCTGTATTTATTTATAAGTATGTCAATGTCCACCAAACAAAATTCAATGTTTTATTACAGATACAAACCAAGTAAACGAAATATTGTGACTGTTGGCAAGAATGATGTGGTCAACTTAAATTTTGTTCTCGAGTCCGAGCCCTTCAACACACAAGGTAATTGAAGACTTTAAACAACTGCGACACATTGTTTTTTTTTAATATGCAGAGCGATTCTCAATTTTACTTTTCATTACTTTTCCGTAGCTTCTAGTGTTTTTATTTGTTTACTTACAAACGACAACAATGTTTTAACAGTTTATAAGCTTTTAATTTTTTTCCTCACTATCTGACAGGAGCATTAAAATTCTCTAATGTAATTTACTATTGTTCCATAAAATGTACATAAAAAGATCAATTTTACTGTTAATGGTAAGGTAATGAAATGTAAAAATATTGCAATTTGAAAATCTCATACAATGTTTGTGTTTTTATCTCGCTTTTTTAAAGGAGAACAAACTTCTCAAGAGGTGTAGACATTCATTTCGCTCTGCAAATTTCATGTAACAAATTTGTCTTTTGTTTATTCTAGCGAGAAACTTTGCGTTTGCTAATTCATGACAAACTGAACGAAATATTTATTAATACAATAGAATACACATTGCAAGTTTTCATGGGTTAGAAAATTTCTATTTAAGTATTACGTCTCAAAAGTAAGAATAAACACACCCCCTGATTTATATTTCACTTAATTTTCATTGGCTTGATTCACATAAAAATTTCTATATTTAGGAATATCAATGGTCAAGCTAACTCTTTTTCATCTTCTTTAAGTTTCGTGTGTAATTATTTTAAATAACTACAATTCTTCTTTATAAAAATAAGCGCCATTTTTTAATCGAAAATATTTTTTCCATTGTAAAAATAATATATAATCTATTTAATCATATAATAATAATAATAATAATAATGAAAAAGGTGATGTTTTAATGACTTTGATTATCATCAATCAGCTGGATTTAAATAAAAAAATATATCATAATATAATCTAGACAAAAAATGGGCGCCACATTAAAAGATTAAATCTTTGTTTTAATAATACTTCATAATTACTTTACTTTACTGTAATTACTCAATTAAAATTAATTGAAATTACTTAATTTCATAATATTGATCGAATACATCTTCATAAAATTTTAATTAAAATTTATAATAACTTAATTCATAATACAATTCATTTATTTGACTTATACAAATGTTATATCTAAAATGTTTAAATAATTAATTGTGAGAATATTTAAACAATTTTTTTATAATTGAATAAGTTATATATTAAATAATTAATAACGTCTGCCTGAATAGTAAAGACTCTTGTCTAAGTTTTCTAGACAAATAATGGGCGCCAGATTTTAGAAAAAAATCTTTTAAGAATTGAATAATTTATTATTATCTTATCACTCACTATTAATTTTTATAAATTTGTCTAAATTTTGTAGACAAATAATAATTTTATTTTCGTTTTATAAAAGTAAACCATATTTACTTTTCCTTTTTCATTTATTTCAATCTGTTCATTAATAGATTGAAGCATTTATCATCTCTCGCACCGAAGATTTAAATAAGAAATTAATTTTTGTATTCTATATTTAATTTTTTCCCTGTGACTGCTTGGTCGATAGATGAAGAATCAATTATAACCTTGGATTTGATTACATTGTAAACTAGGGTGACCGCAATGCCTCTAATTATCAGATCAATGAAATATTTTTGTAATCGAATGTATAAAACTAGAAAAATTTGGGACAATCTTTCGCATTTTCGATGTCACGAAAATCTAATTTCTCTAAATTCATTCGGTTCAATGTTTCATTTTCACATTTATTATAAAAAAAAAGATGTTCAATTGAGGTTTTAATTGTGAATATTCATTGGTATATGACTGTCCTTATGCTGCTCTTTGACGATGATACTATGTTCATTAATCCCAAATTGCGTTGCTATGATAAAGTTGCGTCATTATCAAAAGCATATTTATAATCTTTCGACTTGCAATAATCAACTTCACTGCCTACAGACATTCTGGTATTCTCGTCGAAACACAGAAAGCGTTCCTTTTCTTTTTTCATGTTTGTTGCATTTTCATCAAGAGATATTTCTTTTTTATCATCTTCACTAATCCCGCAAGTAGACGAACAAGATTCTTCCATAAATGTTTGGTCAAATAATTGACGACGCACTCGGCTTTTATTACCCAGCACTTGATTGTTGAATGGGACTATTTTCAATTTGTAACTTAACTTACAGTCTATTAAATCCAAGGCACACTTGTGGCCACAACACGCACACTATTCTTCAATATGTAATACAATAAAAGACTCGACAATATTAGTTCGCTCTTTGGAACGTGATCCAGGAATGAGTATCGCCGGCCGGCACACGTTTCAACCCAAAATTTGAAGCGCCTGCCACAGGGTCGTCATTCCAGGGTCGCAGTATCCCCTTTTGGGCCCTACTCACCCTTTTTATATTTTAAAATCGAGATGTGAGTCACGGAATAATTTTCCTGTCACATTATTATTTGACGAAAATTTTAGAAATGAAAAACAACCTAACCCTTGAAAACTCTGCGGTTAGAATTATTTTGATATATTTATAACTTAATTTTAACAACTATTTTTTATGAAATTTATTTTTTGTACTTATGTTTTGTTATAATTTTATATTTGTATTATTTTTATCAGTTTATTACTGGAAATTTACACATTGTATATTTACAAATAAATCTTATTCTTTCTATAAATTCATTGTTTTTTAAGCACTGAATTAAAAATTTTTGATTCTGTCAGCCACAAACCACTATTCCATTTTCCCCCTTTATCCTCTTGAGTAATTCAAAGAAAATATATTATTTATTAATTTTTTATGGTTGAAATATAAAAAGTCGTTCAGTTTAAAAAAAATAACGCTGGATTCTCGCTCTATTTTGATCATCTTCATTTAATTATCACTTTATGCTTAAAAATTATTATTAGTGGTTATGGAAACTCGGTTTTTGTAGTAAAACAATTCACTGACTTAAAGTTTTAACAGAACAGTATTTGTAATTATTGTTCATTTTTATGTCTATAAAGCAGTTTAACGGATCTTAAGAACTAAAGACAAAATTCTATAATTTTTGTACATTTATTTTCCGTATAAATTTCATAAATAATAAAGCGTTAAAAATCAAAAAAATTTTATTTATTTCAAATAGGTAATTAAAAACTATTTTTGAATAAAATAAAATTTGTCAAATAGCTTTGGTCTCTCCATCCTTAAAAAAAAATACTGATAAAAAATTGAAAAATACTAAAGTTATGTCAGCTGATCATCACATAATGATGGATTATTTTTATGATTTTTGTATTCTATGCTTGCAGTGCGCGAATGATCTGTTTACTTGGATCGGAGCGTCTTTTGTTGGTAAAACAAAAAAAAGCTCTCTTACTTCTTAAAAAAAAAAAAACGTTTAGCTCCTAAGATCTGACTACTTAAACTGGCAACCCTTGAGAACACAAGGTATGGAGAAATGAAAAACTGAATCTCTTTAAATAGTTGAAGATACTTCTTCGTCATCGTAATACAAAAATTAATAATTTAAAAACATATACATAATAATGCTCATGGCATTGTACTTTATTTTTCAACTACAAAATTCTCTGAGGAAAAGTTAATATTCTTAATTAATTTGCTTTACTGCTTAATTTTTTTAGAAGTGAACAAATATTTCTGTGATTTCATTTAATTTTAAAAATGGAAACTTTAATTTGCTTTAGTCTTATTTAAAAAAAACTGAACAAATATTTCTGTGATTTTATAGCATTTTGAACAAGAAAAAAAATTCACATTACCATAATATACAATAAACAGGCACTAGTAATAATGTAGAAGTGACAATTATAGCCTGAATATTTTCTATGGGAATGGATGTTTTTTTTAGTAATAAGTGTTAGTTGTTTAGTTTTTATTTTGACATAAACTTTTAATCCTATATATCAAAATGTAAAATGAAATTTATACTCTTTAGAATGGTGTTTCAATTAAGACCATGACTGAAACATTAAAGTCTACATTAGTACACTTTAATATGTACTTTCTTATTTAATAAATTATTTAAGGGGACAACACCACTTGCAACGCGAAAAATTTGGTTTCTTTGTCGGAAATTTTTATCTACAAGTACATCAATTACTGAACCTAACTTGAATAAATTTTTGTCTAAGACACTGGAAATTTTGTGAATAATAATTGAAATTTGTTGAAAATGCTAAATATCGTTATCCCCTTAAAGAAAGTCGCATTGAAGGTGCAATTTTAAACGGTTCTAAATAATAGGTATGTCGCTTACAATTAGTCAATATTATTAGGAAAAAATTTCCTAGAATATATCTGGACATGGTCTTAATCGGTGTTTTATGTTACAAATTGAAAATTATTTTATTTTCAAATAAAAATTCAATACAGAGTTGGTGTAATGGAATAATGTATGAAATTGTATGAATAAAAAATTGAAAATAAAATTATATCTGCTCTGAAATTGTCGTTTTTCAATTCCCGCATTAAATCCATGAACTGAAATTCGTCTTTTCTTTTTCGATACCTTGTGTTACTTGTTTTTCTTTGGCTTTTTCTTTGGAAGAATATTTTCATTCACTTATATTTTATTTATGGATAAATTTTTTACAAATTTGAGTTGTATTTTACATAAATTAAATGTTCACCAGTTCGTCCAAGTTCTCGAAAACTTTTGAACAAATTGACGCCTCGTGACAATTATGGATTTTATCATCATTATGAATTCGTTCATCATAATTACACGACAATGGAAAAATTTCTAAAGGACCTGAGCGATAATTATCCAAGTATTACGAGACTCTATAGTATAGGTCGTTCGGTGGAGAATCGAGAACTTTATGTATTGGAGGTGACGCAAAATCCTGGAATTCATAATACCAGCAAGCCGGAAGTGAAGTACATTGGAAATATGCACGGGAACGAAGTTGTGGGAAGAGAGGTACTTTTGCTGCTGGTAAAGTATCTTTGCGAGAATTATGGATCAGATGAGAGAGCTACACGGATTGTCAACAGTGTCAGACTACACGTGATGCCGAGTATGAATCCAGATGGATATGAGATTTCTACACTTGGTGACGTTGATGGAGTGAAGGGTAGAGAGAATGCCCATTACGTTGATCTAAACAGAAATTTCCCTGATCAGTATTTCACGTCACGGGTACGTAAATTTTATTCTTTATATTTTATGATTAGACGATCGTTATCCGATCTAGGAATTAGATTAAATCTCATTTATTTCCCATCTTTAGGATAATATAAAACCAGAACCTGAGACGCAGGCAGTTATAAAATGGATTTCAGAAATACCTTTCGTCTTATCAGCAAATCTTCACGGTGGTGCTTTAGTCGCGAATTATCCATACGATAATGGACCAACGAAAAATTGGTCCAAAGAAAACCTGAGTCCAGACAACCAAGTTTTCAAAATGATTGCATTGATTTATTCTAATACACATCCACGCATGCATCTTGGTGAAGGATGTCCCGATCCTGCCGGACTCGGGAGAAAAGGAGTCCTGCAGGATGCTTTTCCAAATGGAATCACGAACGGCGCTAAATGGTATTCTGTGCCGGGAGGAATGCAAGATTATAATTACCTCAAAAGCAATGATTTCGAAATAACATTAGAACTTGGTTGCACTAAGTATCCCCTTGCCGACAAACTGCCGCAGTATTGGCTGGAAAATAGAGATGCACTCTTGGCATTCATCGAAGTGGTACGTTATCTACTGTGGAAAAACATTGCACCCTGCTTTTTCTAATTCCCCCCTAATTGTTATTTACAGGCACGAAGAGGCGTCCACGGAAGAGTTCACTCTTCCATTGGAGGGAAAATAGCTCATGCTCGAATTTCTGTACAAGGAATCGATCATGTCATTTACACCTCTCAAGACGGTGACTATTGGAGAATTTTAGTTCCAGGAACGTATAATATTACGGCTCAAGCTCCTGGATACGAGGCTGTCACTCAAAATGTCACTGTTCCTAAGGACTCTTCTGGTCTTCCAGAAGAAGTATTGCTAGATTTTACTTTAATGCACGACGATCCAACAACTTGGAATTCCAATTATGATTTCGGTCTTAGGGCAAATCTAAGAGCTGGTTATCTCAAAAATAATGAACTGAGTGCCACATTGAAACAACTGGAGAATCGACATGGGAATCTGGTACAGTTTATTGCAAACGATTCGAAAATCTCCACAGCTATTCATTCCCTAAAGGTTACTGCAAATGTACGTATTGTAATAAATTTTTGTTCTAATAAAAGATTTTTCTAGCTCTTCGAGACATAGACAATTAAAATTTAACACACAATCGTAGATTGGCTCACCTGAGGAGAACAAGTTGCATATTGGTTTAATTGGTGGACTGTTCGCTACCCAACCAGTTGGGAGGGAAGTGTGGTTGCGAATGGCGACGCACATTATAATGGGCTCTGATATTGGAGAACCGCCAATAAAGAATTTGTTGGCAAATGCTGTTTTACACTTTCTACCCGGTGTCGATCCAGCTTTTGAAAACGTACCCGAAATTTGCAACTACCATATGAATGACGAAATTGGACAGAAGTTCATAAATAGTCGAAATAAATCACTGAAAGTGGATTCAACCACAGAAGCCTTTTCGAATTGGTTAAAGACTGAAAAATTAGATGCTATTGTCATTCTAGGTAGCGGTTCTCACGAAATTGGGTGAGAAAAAATTATTTCTATTGAAATTTTTTACTATTATTAGCGAAAAAATTCCTAAAAACGTTTTTTGCAGATACACACCAGATGATCTATTTGTGTACAACTTTCTTTCTTATAATTACGCGAATACTATGGCTCACATTTCAAATAAATGCGAGGATTCGAGCAGTGGTTACGAAACTATTAGGAATTATATCAAGGAAACATTTAACATTCCTGTGGTAAGTATTTTACAAATTGAAATATTTTATTTGTCAGAAATATTTATTATTGAGCAAATAATTTATTATTCAGATAACAATTTCACTCTCATGCTGTAAATATCCGGCAAAGGAATTACTTTTTCCTATCTGGCGGGAGAATCTCCTACCGTTAAAAGAACTTTTACTATCACTAGCAACGGGAATTCGTGCATCAGTAACAAACGAAGCCGGCGATCCGCTTCGTAATGCCAAAGTTAAAATAGGATCAACTATTTACAATGTCTCCAAGAATATGGCATATTTCCTCTTAACTCTCACACCCGGTGATTATAAATTCACCTTTTCCTGTGAAGGCTATGAATCTGTGATAGTTTCCGTCCATATCAATGAACACGTAATGAGCGACTTGAATATTATTCTTAAGCAATCGAAATCCTCTGATAATAATTTAGATGGAGTTATTCTAAGTGAGAGCAATAAAGTTTTAAAGGTACTTAATGCGAACTATATGCAAATCACAGAATTGAAAAGCATTGGGAAAAGCTCAAATGGAAATACCATTGCGAGTTTAAGAATATCCTCTCAAAAGGAGAATAAATTTGAAAAACCTTCTTTAGTATTTCTCTCCGGTATTGGAACGGGCGATCCTCTTACATCTAAAGTTCTGCTCTCCCTTGCTTCTTTCATTCTCAAATCACAAGAAAAGAGTAAAAGAATTAAGAGTATTCTTGACAAAGTTGATTTTTACATTGTTCCGGAAATTTATACAACTAATGAAAAGAAAACTTGTGCTTCAGAATTGGAAAATGATGTGAAATTCATAGAACCACTTGCTCATGATGAGCAAATACTTATAAATTGGTTTGAAAAGATCAATCCAATTCTGACTGTGAATCTAAGAACTGGAGCTCGTACCATACAAACTTCACCTAAAGCTCAAGAATTCGAAACATTCCTCAAGGATTTGGAGTCTGAGTACAAAAAATACAACCCTTTAATGAGTTCGCCAAAATCGAAATGCCAAGAAGGTGAGTGAATTTGTTTTTTAACTTCTTAAATTGCCAAGGACTGTTTCAATACGGAAGTGTGTTTTTCTTTTTCAGTGAAAAATTCTAAAAATATTACCGAAGATTCCTTGATGAACTACGCGTTTCATAATTCGAATTCTCTATTTATGAATATTTACGTCAGTTGTTGTAACACTGATAATGCAGAAACTGTTTGGGAGGAAAATAGAGAAAGTCTTTTAATTTTAATGGGTGCAGTGAATAAAGGTGTATTTGGTTTGGTAGTCGATGAAAAGGGTGAAGCAATTCCAAATGCGATTTTGTCGCACGACTCTTCGCCACATCGTGTTAAGAGTTTCCAGAATGGAGCATTTTGGATGTTATTGACTGCTGGATCTCATGTTATTACAGCCAGTGCTCCAGATCACATTAAGGAAACGAGATTAGTCGATCTCCCAGAACTTCTCAAGTTCTCATACTTAAAGTTTCAGCTTAGAGGGGATAAAAATGTTCTTGGAATGCCAAGACTTGCTTTTGTCTTCATTGCTGGTGAGTATTTTTCAACACCAAATTAACTTGATCGTTTTATTTCCAAGTTCTGATGGTTTTTTAATTCTTAAATTCAACATTAATATGGTACTCTTCCTAAATAAGGTGTTCCTACTTTCCAAAAAACCTGAGACGCTGAAAATTTCCCTTTAATTTATATTTATTCTGATTCTTTTTTCAGGAACTGCGGGGTTTATTGTTGTTGTATTTGTTACGTTAGTATTTATGAAGTATCAGTCGTACCTGAAAGAAAAAAGAACCAACAGAAGGGCCTATTTATTCCGTCCACTTGCGTCCGGAACGAGTTTCTTTGATGATGATGAGAAAGAAGTTGAAATATTTAAGAGACCTATTAATAATAGTAATTCTGAAACTTGAATCCAGTGACTGTTACCCTTTTGTATTAATTTTAATGTTTATATACATATAGATATATATATTTATACCGTAATTTTTATGAATGATAATGTTTTTTAACAAATACAGAAAAGGTTTAATTTTAAATGATAAAGTGTTTTTATATTTTTTAATCCTGCTATTATGTTTAGAAAAAAATTACGAATCTTGACCACTTAAATTAGTAAGGTGATAAATAACTATCCAGGTAACCTAGATGAGGGAAATAAAAGTACAAATGAGTCTCAATTTAAATTTATTATGTATTATTAAGAACTCTTAAATTTTTAATATATAGGTACTATGTAAAATTAATAAAAAATTAGTTTGTCGTGTTTTTAAAAACTAGCATTGAATTCTTCCTCCTTTTTTAATAGTGAAACATGCTTTACTGATTTCAATTTTCTTCTACGATAATCTCTGCTGTAGGCAGCACCCATCTTTAGTTTTTGATGAGTGTAAAGCCTTAAAAATTTTTCCCACGCCTCATCGGAAACAAAATCTGCCCGAGAAATGTATTCCGTTTTAAACTTATGGATAAAACGGATTTTTTTGGTTGATCGATTTTCCCTGGACGGTGAATGTTCACTAAAATTGAAAAAAATATTGACTGATGTTGGATTTCTATTAAAGAATTTCATTTATTAAGTAAATGGGATTGTTTTACCTTTCGATACATTACCTTTTTTGAGAATTATCCTCACTAGTTGACACACTCTCTGTTTTAATATAATTTATCATGGGATGCGTAGTCACCTCAAGATTTGCAGATTCTTCTTCAATTTCTCCCTCATTCTCTAGTTTAATTCCTTTAAGACGATAACTTTCATTCAATGTTTCAAATGATTTAATCTCTCCGCCGCCAGATACTGTACCACCGTCACTAAATACTTTAATATCTTCAAAAGTAACACCTTCTGACTCTCCAGTATTAATTAACAATATATGAGGTACTGAATGAGATCGTAATTTCCTTCTAATCGTCATATTGTTTGGGAAAAAAAAATCTTCCTCTTTAAAATGGTCACTACATACTGAGGCAGTTTTAAAATTCGGTGGTTTCGTCAAATTGAGAGCGTCTAACCATTTTTGCCTCCTTTTTACATCTTTTGGGAACCTAATTTTTTAAAAATATGAAAAATTCATATAAAAAAATATTCAATTAACATCAAAATTATAGTCTTCAGATTAGAAATACGTTATTTACGTTTCATTAAAACTTACTGGTGAAAAGTTCTACCACTATTTTCGATCACTCTTTTGCGACAATAGATGCACTTTCGAACCATTTCGGAACACTGTTGAACATTCTAATAAAACATAATAATAACAAAAAAAGTATCTTGTGCAGTATGTATTTTTGTGCTCTGATTACGAATCAGAAGTCAGATTTTTGAAATTCAAAATGGTGAATTCAATATGGTGGACATGTTTTTTTAAAATTGGTAATTTTCATGAAATTTGGTATGTATCTAGAGTTTAGTTTGTTAGGGTCACTGATTACTAATATTAATAAAATTAAATCTATAAATCTGTTGAGTACCTATGGAACAAAAATATCAAGAAATCTGTAATACGAAACTTGTTATAACAATTTTCTTATTTATTAATTTATTTAGGTGGTTTTTTTAAGTAAAAATTTACATTTATTATTATAAACAACTATAACTATATTATTTATTATTATATTTTTATATTAAATATAAATATATCAGTAATTAGTTGGTTAATCTTATTCTGTTCGTTATAACTAAATGAAAAATATACAAATTTAAAAAAAAACTCTACTGTTTGTTAAAATGCATCCCAATCTTCTGAACCTTTTTAAAGAGAAGCATGTTTAAAAATGTCACATATGAAAAATTTCGGTTCAGGTTGAGTTCACAATAAACTCAACGCGCGTTTTGTAGGCTATTTATGAAGCCCTCTCCACAATGGGTTTAAGTGAACGCGTCAAGTCCATTGTGGAGAGGGCCTGAAAGAGATGTAGGTCATTTGGAAGAACAATATTAATGCACCCTAAGTATATTTATCTAAGGTAGGTCCAAAGGTACCGTCCCATGTAGGCGTGAAAGCGGAAAACGGAAAGCGTTTAGCCAATAGGAACTTCCGATTCAATGGAAATCATTCTAATAGATAATTCTTATTGGCTTAACGTTTTCCACTTTCCGTTTTATGCTACCATGGGACTGACCCTTAAGGGTGCCGCTTCCTGTAGGCGTAAGGGTGAAATCACATGGAGGAGTAAAAAGTAAAACGTCAACCGGAAATTCATGAGAGTGGAAAGAATAGCCTGTCTTCTATCTCACTTGCTCTCATGAATTTCCGGTTGATGTTTTATTTTTTACTTCTAATCGGGAACGTAAACGTAATTTTGGAAATTATCGACACTAAACTAAAAATGACGCTTCACTCTACGCTTCACGCCTCCATGTGATTGCACCCTTACGATGCGATTCTGATTACGTTTCCGATTGAAAATCTATTCTATACTTTTGTCCTTGTTACACTTATTGTTCAACGCAAAACACAGCGTTAGAACGCAAGCATGTAAACACTGCCTGAAGATTAAAAAAATTATTGTAGAACCACCTTTACAATATAAATGAACGCATGCGCAATGCGTTGGGTCCCCAAATCCCCACGCTGCGAATGCCGGATGCTTATTGCTTTGTTCCGGTCCTTTTATCGTAGATTTGCTCATGTTCGTTCATTTTCTCCTCAGCTTTTGTCACGTAAGCATTCATATTTTGCTTTGATATTACTAGATATCATGTTTATTAAAATTTGTCAAAGTTTGTCGAGAATTTGCCATAAGTAATTAAGTCATATGAATGATTATTTATGAATTTAATTGTTTAATGTAAATTTTAACAAAAGAAAATGTTGAAAAAGAAAGAATCACTCAAACAATTTCGTAATTGTAAAATCTTACGAAACGGTGAAATTTTAAAAGAAGACTTATGGGTTCGCAATGGAAAGATCATAGATCCGGAGAAAATATTTTATGACGAACAAATTATTCCTGATTACATGATTGATTGTCAAGATGCTTTAATATCACCTGGATATATAGACCTTCAGGTCAATGGTACGTATTTTTTTATTAATCTAATGTGAGAATTTTTTTTCTTTATTTTTATTAATGATTATAATAGTTTTTATTTATTAAAAAATTGATGGTTTATGTTGATTTTATTATATTTTTTTTATATTTTAAAGAAATTTTTTTAAAATAAATGTATGTACAATTTTTGCGTTTAATAAGAAGCCACGCCATTTTTAACGGTCATTTCATTTTAAGAATTTCACGTTCTGATGACTTAAAATATTTACATTGTTTTTACTTTTTGTTTTTTTTTTAAACAAATTTTTAACTTTTTCTCAGTACGCTTTCTGAGATATTAATAATAATAATAAATATTGAAAGTACCTATGTTTATTCCTCATCAGTTTCACTATTAGAAACTAAACCCATTTCTTGGGTCCATTAGTAGGCACTTTAAATCTAAAGTTATATTCTTGTTATCTACACTTTAATTTAAAATTTTTTGAAGTCAATTTTATCATTATTGTTAATCCGTTAATTATACAAATCTCCTATTAAAGAGTAATAAGAAACAGTGTTTCATCTTCTCGAAAAGATAAATTAAAAATTTTACTCGCTTCAACATCATCTTCTAGTTCACAATGCAATTTTGTTTAAAATATTTATTCAAAATTGAAATAACCATATTAAAATGTTTTTTAACAAATTTTCATTCTAAAACATTAAAAAATTAATGTTATATTCTTGTTATCTACACTTTAATTAAAATTTTTTTAATAACATTTTATCTTTATTATATTATCCTTTAATTATAAATTCTTGCTATGGAAGAGGTATAAGAAGCAATTTTTCACCTCTTCAAAAAGCGTAATTAAAAATTTCACTCGCTTCATCATCTTTCTCTTATTCACAATTAACTATTTGTTCAACGTATTAAATATGGAAAGAAATAAAAATATTCAAAGAAAAATTCTTACTTGCAAATAGTCGCAATAATGGTTGTTTGTGAAATGATTGTTATATTCATGTTATCTACACTTTGATTAATATTTTTTTTTAAGACGATTTTATCTATATTATTAATTCATTCATTCATATTTATAATTCTATTAATAACACTAATAGAAACTTCTAGGTGCGATATTGAAATGCCATAAATTTTTTTGGTCCTAATGTATAATTTTCCTCATTACTGTGAAATGATTATTATATTCATGTTATCTACATTTTGATTAATATTTTTTATATGTTTTATATTGTCTCATTATCTAACAAGTTAACAAATATGAAATGCTAAAAGAACTTTTTATTGTATAATGATTCTCATCTCATTCATTACTCATTAACTTAACAAATTAACAAGTATGAAATGCCAAAAAATTTTTTTGGGTAATAAAATTGTAACTTATTTTCATTTATAATTTAATTATTTCATTTAAAAAAATAAAATTTCATCATTGACTCATTAGAGTAACTAGTTTAACACAAAAGCCAGTAAAGGACTTTCCTCATATTAATAATTTACAAATACTAATTATAAATAGACTCGATATAAACAAAAAAAATAATTTTTAATTAAATTTCATTATAATAATTTAATATTTTTCCTCATATAATGGGACACACTGCAGGTCTTGAATCGATTTAACCAAAACAAAAATATTTTTAGGTTTAAGACCCACCGTGTACAGTGTATAATTCCTAATAATCTTTATGAATATCTTATCCTGTAGATAAATTATAACTATTAACAAATATTTTTTATAAATAGACTCGATATAAATTAGTTAAAAAAAAATTAACGAGTGAAGTAGTGCTAAAAGCAGAAAATTAACTATCAAGTTAACAAGTATGAAATGCCAAAATATTTTTTGGTTATAATATTTTTTGAATGATTCTCATTTTATATATTATGTTTAATGATTTTTATAATTATTTCACTTTTAATATTAATTTTCACTGGTAAATTTATCTCATTTCTGCCCTGGCAGTGGTAATGCAATAAAATTTTACTTATTAACGTAGCGATTAAAAGTCATTACCAAACTTTGTAACCTCAGCACACAAACGTGTTAACTGTGTGACCATTTTCATACAAAAATGTACAAATTATCGTTGGTTCATATCGAGCTGTTGATGCTGCTAAATCCATAAATTTTTCATTACCAAACTTTATAACTTCAGCACACAAAGTGTCAACTGCATGACTTTTTCCAACTTGCGAATCACCCTGTATTTAAAAAAAATGTATCTAACAGCACTTGCAAAGAATAATCCTGATTTTATCAGTAAATGCCGACTCATGAACGATTGGATTATTTGAATAATTGTTTTTAAAAATAATAATTATTTGAATTTAAATAAATGGGTTATGATAAAAATACATTTTAAAAAAAAACGTAATTTCAAAGAAATGTAAATTGTGTTTAATCTAAGGGGAAATTAAGGCATGGAGTGAAATATCTGATAGTCTAGTTCCGCTAGTCTAATCTAGTGCTATGGTATCGTTAGATAATCCGCACGCTACGATTGCGTTTTGAATCTCAATCAGAGATTGTTTTGTTATTGAATTGAACACTGATTTATTGTCATTAATGATTAAATGTTCGTAAGTAAATTTTTTGTATTTTGCTCTATCAAATAGATTGTTATTATATTCAATATTGTCTTCTAAATAATAATCTATTTCTTGTACAGCATAACATTTGATGTTCATAATTCAAGAATGAATGAAAAATTTGTAAAAATAGAGATCATTGTTATAATAATGGAAATTTAGTGTAACGCTTAATACTTTCTTCACTTTCGACAATAGAATTGTAAAGCACAATTCCTGATGTGCATTATTTTGAATTTTCTTCATGTAAATTTAATTTTAACACATATTAATGTGCAAAGTAAATTGCAATGTTAATAGGAATTTTCTTATTTAATTCTGTAATTTCAATCTGGTACGGTGAGGTACAAATGTATTTCCTGGAATCAAGTTTCATCATTCAGTGACGAATTTAATCCTCCTGGATTAATGAAACCAAAATGTAGTCGTTTCTAATTTCACTGGAAGAAAATATTTTGATAACACATCCTTTACGATTAAAGATGTTCATCTATCAATAGTTTCATCTAGAGAAACATCTTTTTAGAAACAAACACTTCTGTAATAGAGACAAAGGTAAGAATTTTTATTTTATCTTGAGTATTTTTTTTGTTTTTTTGCATGAGTTTATTTCTGTAGTGTGGAACAGAACATTTTGTTTCGTATATCTCATTCAGATATTTGTTGCCGTAGTCACCGAATAAATCGTTAACAAGTTAGAAAATCATTATTGGATGTATTTGATCTCTATTTCACGAATTTAAAAAATATAATTAGATGCGAGCTTTAAAATAATTTTCTTATTTTAACTTGTTTTATGAAAATGGTGATTTTTGCCGTTGAACGATCTTTTTAACTACTGATGTATTTATCAATTCTCGTTTATTCCAATTGCTGTTTTCTTCCTCATGATATCTAATTCTTTGTGAATGATCAACTAATTTGCAATATCGACGAGAAATTTTCAATTCTTTAAATGGAAAATGTTTTAAAATCCAAACCGTCTTGTACGAAACTAATAATGGAACTTCTATTTTCAATATGCAACCTTTCGATAATAAATTAAGAAGAACAATTTAGAAGAATTTCTGCAAAAAAGAAAACGGTTTCTTGGCTAACGAATTTTGAATGATAGTAAAATTTTACCTTCAACCCGATTAGAAAATTCACCTATTGATATGTTACAACCACATTTGAATCTGAAAATTCCTAACTGATTATTAAACAAGTTTTATGGAAATTTAATTTTAAAAATCGTTTTATTCATAATAAAAAGAAATTAACCATTCAAATTGATGTATTTTTAAATAAAATGTTCTGTTTTATTAGATAATTGAATTCAAGTTTGAAATTAGATAAGTAAAATTCGAAAAGAAAGAAAACTCAAATAAGTTAAAGAATCACTACTAATAAAATAGTTAATTCTTGTCTAATTTGCTTCTTTCTATATTATTTCTTTTTTTTTATTTTCAGGTGGCTTTGGTATTGATTTTTCGCACAATATCGACAATGTTGAAGATGGCATTAATACAGTAGCGAAAAATTTATTAAAACATGGTGTGACCGCTTTTTGTCCAACAATAGTGACATCATCTAAGGAAACATATCGAAAAGTTCTTCCAAAAATTACAAGAACAAAAGGCGGGAAATCGGGTGCTGCAATATTGGGTGTTCACGTCGAAGGACCCTTTATAAGTCCGAGTAAAAAGGGAGCGCACGAGGAAGTTTTGATTCAACAGTTTGATCAGGTTCGTACAACCTAATGATAAAATGAATACTATGCTAGTTTACAATATAAGTGAAAAAAATACAGGAGCATATTTATTTTCATTGCAGGGTTTTCAAAGTGTTCTTGACATTTATGATGATTTAAATAACATATGTTACATTACATTGGCACCGGAAATTCCCAATGCACTATCAGTAATAAAAGAATTGGACGAAAGGAATATCATGATATCTGTTGGTAAGAAAACTCATATACTTTTTTCCTTTTGTTTAATTTTTTGTATTTATAAATTTATTGCTTTATTAATTTTTTTATTTATTCACTCCTTTCAGCTTTTATTGTTTCTTTATTTAATCTCTATTTCTTTATTGTTTAGGACATTCAATTGCAAACTTAAAAGAAGGCGAGGAAGCTGTTAAACATGGAGCCACTTTTATTACGCATCTTTTCAACGCTATGCTTCCAGTTAGTAAATTAATTACAAACAACTTTTTCACTGTCTATATCGAAAATGAAGAATTATAAACTACTCCGTTATTTAGTTTACGTTGATTTCGATAATTTAAAACAGCTTGAATTAGAATAATAAAATTTTTTACCCTCAATTTAATTGTGGAAAACAATTTGTTTTTAGTTTCATCACAGAGATCCTGGATTAGTTGGTCTTTTAACATCAGATCAAATACCATCGGGAAAAATCATTTACTATGGAATCATTGCTGATGGTGTGCATACACATCCGGCCGCTTTAAGAATCGCTCATCGCACTAATCCTCAGGGTAATTAATTTAATTCGCTAATAATTGTTATTTAATTCTATATACAATAGGAACTTTGAGGAAATAAAAGGAAAGAAATTTGTCTTAATATTTTTCCACAGTTCAGAAAATTCTGACCGAAATATTATTCCTCTTTCAGGCTTGGTATTAGTTACTGATGCAATTTCAGCCTTGGGTTTGAAGGACGGAATCCATCAATTGGGTCAATTGGAAATTGAAGTCAGACATGGAAGAGCGTACATCGCAGGAACAGATACTCTTTGCGGTAGCATTGCCAACATGTCGGAATGTGTCCAGTTTTTCAAAGAAGCCTCAGGTAATTTTTTAGTTTTACTGTAGAATATTTTAATATTTTTAATGATTTTTTGGTCAAATTTTGTGGGAAAAAATAAATCATTAAAAATGTTTGTCATCTATAATTTAAATCTACTATTTTCTCTCTATTTTTGTGATTGATCAAAAAGTGAATTAAATATCTTCAAATTTCAATGGTGCCTCTTTTATAACAGGATGTACAATTATGGAAGCTTTAGAAGCAGCAACTTTACATCCTGCAAGATCTTTGAAAATAGATTCTCACAAGGGTGTTCTTAATTTTGGCGCCGATGCTGATCTTATCATGCTCAATGATGAACTCCAAGTTCTTTCAACCTGGATTGCAGGTGAATGCGTTTTTTCAATCTAAATCTTTAAATACCTCACCGGTTACATGATTGAAAATTCTTTTTTGTCACACAACAGGAAAAATTTCATTCCATCTTCTTTTTTATACTTAAATCAGAAAAATAGGTTTAAATTATAAAATTATTTTTAATTGGGAAATTTTTAAATTGGTTTTGGAAAAAAATGTATATTTACTTTTATAATCATTCCAGACTGATAAAATACTATTTATATTTTTTCTATCATATTTTAATTAATTTTTTAAAACGCTTTATTGTTTAAGTCGGGAATGGTGATAAATGGAGATTTGATTATCAAAAGAATTTCTTAAAAAATTTTTTGTATTTTTTCTTATTAATTCTTTTGATATGACTGAATGAGATGCAATAATCAAATTGAATTTTGTGAATCTGTTACTATTAATTTGTGATTAATTAGTTATTAATTAATTATTGTCTGTAACTGCTTATTTCATGTCAATTACTCGATTTTCATATGAAAAATTTTTTCTCATTCCATTGATATTTACGTTTTGTATCCGTATGCGTAATGTCTCAAACAATTTTTGAAATTTTTTTCATCATATCTCCAATAGAAGCTTTTTACTATAATATCTCGAATGATATCTTTGGAATAATAAAAAATTTTTCGTCTAACGTCATCTTTGTATATTAATACTGACTGTTTTTTGTAATCTGTTTATATAATAATATGGATTTTATACTATATTGCACCAATGTAATCTGGTGTTTAAGAAACGATCAAAGAAAAAATGTTAAATTTATTACCTTTTTTTAAATAAATAATACGTTATGCCAAAAAAGGAATTTGCTATGAAAAACACAGCCACACAAAAAAAAATTTATTTATAGAAGTTTCCATATTATGACTAAAATATGTCAAGTTCTACACGGGATATTAAGGGAAAATATCGATATTAAATTCTATTTCAACATAAAAACTCTTAAAGAATTTGAAGCTTAAGTTCCATGCAGAGTAATTGGATCTTGCGTGTGTCTGCATCCAGGGCACCTCCACGTGGTGACGGTGGGCAACGGAGATTGTCCGCTATCCGGCTAAGTCACTGGATAACGGCTTTGATGCCGTCATGGCAGACCCACGTAAGAAACGTGTTACGATGCAGGGACTCGGAACCCCAGTATCGGCGATTGAGGGTGAGAAAGCAGGCTCTCAGGCGTCGTCATCCAACAACTGCAGCTCTTCATTGGTGGGAAACTTGGCTAATGTAGAGTTATAGAGTTATATTTGCTGCAAGTACGAAACCAGTTCATTGCGAAAACAAATTAATGATGACGTCAAAGTCACATACAAGGGGATTTTTGATTCAGAAATTGATGAGAATGCATGAGCTCCCAATATAATTTGCAATTGTTGTAAATTTATGCTTAACCGTTGGAAGAAAGACAAAAGAGCAATCAAATTTTCCAGTCCAGCAGAATGTAAGAAACCTCTTTGTAAAGAAGATTGCTTTTTTTGCTCCAATAAAGTAAGTAAGAATTACACTTCTAGAAATAAACACAACATCGTTTATACAACAGTAACATCAGTTAATGCTTTAATTTTACCCAACAACAAAGAAGAAAAAACTGATTTCGAGAGCATTAACGCAGTGAGAAATGATGAATTGATGAATGTTGATGAATACGAGCCTGAAAGCGACCATGACGATAGCGACTCTGACTATTCTGAAGACACTAAAAAATCAGTCCCAAAGCTAGTTTCACAGCCTGAATTAAATGATCTCATACGCGACTTAGGTTTGCCAAAAGATAAGGCGGAGTTTTTGGCTTCATTTATGAAGCAGCATGATTTCCTAGAACCAAAGACAAGGGTTTCCATATATCGAAATCGAGAATCAGACTTTCGAAAATACTTTTCTAAAGATGATGATCTTGTATTTTGTACTGATATCAATGGACTGATGAATGAAATGAAAAAAAAATTGCTACAAAGCAACAAATTGACGACTTTTCATCGATTCTTCAAAAAGAAGTATTAAGGCAGTATTACTCCATAATACCAATGTTTATGCTCCTATACCTATAGCTCATTCGACTGTAATGAAGGAAAAATATGGAAATATGGAAATACTTCTGAATAAAATTGGTTACGAGCAACACAGGTGGCAGATTTGTGGAGATTTCAAAATCATAACTATGTTACTTGGGCAACAGTCTGGATTCACAAAATATCCCTGCTACCTATGTTTATGGGATAGTAGAGCTAGAAAAGAGCATTA
>JUFY01034489.1:11756-21959 GCA_001855655.1 Leptopilina clavipes
TATGGGTTTTGTTTTTAAAAAACTTTTGTGGAAATAGTGCAATTTTTACGTAAATTAATCGATTTTTGGCCAAAAAATAAACAGTTAATTGTTTATAAGAAAGAAAGTTTACATCTAATTAAAAAACCCATATGTACTTCCAAAGTTTATATTATATAGATTATGAAATTTCTTGATTTTTTGTTCCAGGTCTAAAACTTTACAAAAAACTTTACAAAAAACAAATCATCAAAGATGGGTCTTTTTTTCTGCCTCTAGAGTGGTGTTACCCCTTACAAATAATTCAATTTTTAAAGAATATTATTGAAACTTTTTAAAATAATCGAGGGAAGTTAGCGTGTTAGGTTATGTACGTCGTGCTTTCGAATCGGTTCATAGTGTTTCTAAATTTTTATTCTATGTTGCAGTCAATCCTAGAATTTAGGTATAAAATACATAATAATTTGACATAATTTGAATTCACAGTGTGTGCACTTAACAATTATTCGAGCAAAGAGAATTTTTTTTGAAATTTTTGTTGGGGGAATATAGAATCCAAATAAGAACAGTATAAAACCCTTTAAAATAGGAACCATACGAAAAACAATACAACCATTTTAAATCAAACTGGGTGGTCAGTAGAAATCTATTTGAATCCTAATTGAAGCAGTTAACAAAATACTTATTCCAGTTAGAATCAAATTAGAAGACTTTTAGAAACGTCAACGGAACCTTAGGTGAACAAGATTAACTTAACCCTTCTGTTAAATACATGTATTTTTATTATTTCCATTTCTTTTTCAAATTCAGTTTTAATTTCTTTCTAGATTCGAGAATTATGTGAAGATTTAACAAACTCGTGGAAAAATCTTCAAGAAAGTGCTACTGAACGCAGTCATTCATTAGATCTATCATTGAGAGCTCAACAATTTTTCTTTGAAGTTGGTGAAGTTGAAAGTTGGCTTGGTGAAAAGAATGATGTTCTTAATTCAACAGATTATGGCAGAGATCGTGATGCCGCCACGAAATTACTAACAAAGCATAAAGCTCTTGAGCTTGAATTGGATACTTACAATGGCATTGTTTCTGAAATGGGACACACTGCTTCAACAATGATAAACTCTAAGCATCCGGACAGTAAAGCTATTGCCGCCAAGCAGCAGACAATTATTCAACAGATACGGGCATTGCAAAGATTAGCCACTGTGAGACAGCAACGTCTTATGGAAAGTATGTATAGACATGAATATTTTCTAGAAAGCACCGAATTGGAACAGTGGATCAAGGAGCAAGAACAAGCCGCTGCTTCTGAAGATTATGGTCAAGATTTTGAGCATCTTCTCATTCTTCAAGCGAAGTTTAATGATTTTAAACACAGAATTGAAGCTGGATCGGAAAGATTTAATCAATGTGAAGTGTTGGCTAAAAAACTAATTGCCAATGAAAGTCCCTACATTCAAGATATAGAGAAACGTCAGAAGCAATTAGCCGATTCTTGGCAATATCTACTTGGATTGATTCGAAATCGCGAGCAGCGGATTCAAGCAGCGGGAGAAATTCATCGTTTCCATCGGGATGTCGCTGAGGCTTTATCGCGAATACAAGAGAAAGAGGCTGCCCTTCCAGATGACTTGGGACGAGACCTGAATTCAGTTTTGTCGCTAATAAGACGTCATGAAGGATTTGAAAATGATTTGGTTGCTTTGGAAGCTCAATTACAAGTCTTAGTGGAAGATGCTGCTAGACTTCAGGTTCTATATCCCGGAAACAATGCAACCCACATTGATCAACAGCAAAAAATTGTCGTTCACAGTTGGGAGGAATTGAAGGAACGATCTGCCCACAGGCGGGATCAATTGCAAGCAAGTTGTGATCTCCAACGTTTTCTAACACAAGTGAGAGATTTAATAAATTGGGTGGCTGGACTTCGAGCTTCGATGTCTACCGAAGAGAAAGTACGCGACGCAGCAAGTGCTCAATCCTTAAAAGCTGAACACGAAGCCGTAAAGGGGGAAATCGAAGCCAGAGAAGATAGTTTTAGTTCTGTTCTGGATCTCGGAGAAGCAATGGTTCAAACAGGTCACTATGCTGCCACAGAAGTAGAAGAAAAATGTAATCTTCTGCTAGAGGAAAGACAGAAACTTCATACATCCTGGCAGCAGAAGAAGATACACTTGGATCAACTTATCGATCTGCATTTCTTCCTTCGGGACGCCAAACAACTTGATAATTTATCAATCACGCAAGAGGCGGCACTAAATGGTGATAATTTCGGCATTTCCGTTGAAGAGGTGAATGCACAAGTCAAGAAACACAATGAATTCGAGAAAGTATTGGTGACTCAAGAGGAGAAATTGGTTGCATTACAAGAGCATGGTGACAAACTTTTGGCTCAAAATCATTTCGAATCAGATACAATTGGAAATCGGTTGAATCAAGTTATCCAGAGGAGGGCGAAGGTACGCGATTTGTGTCAAGTGAAGAAGAAAAAATTAGAAGCAAGTCTTCTTCATGCTCAATTTATTCGTGACGTTGGTGAAGCTGAATCGTGGATTGAGGAGAAACAAAAGAAACTTGAAGCTGAAACGGGTAAAGGAAACGTTTCCAGTCTTGAAGATAAAATAAAGAAATTGCAAAAGCATCAGGCATTCCAGGCTGAACTTGCGGCGAATCAAAGTAAAGTTGAGGAAATTAAGGCGAAAGGTGAGACGCTACTTTTGCAAAAGCATCCCGCAAGTTTGGAGATTAAACAGCAAGTCGATATTTTAAATTCTTCCTGGAAGAATCTTCTTCATGAGTCTGGTAACAGGGGTCGTGGTTTGGAAGAAGCGCAAGATATTTTGGAATTTAATAATCAAGTGGAGAAAATAGAGGCTTGGATCAGAGATAAAGAGATGATGGTTCAAGCCGGAGAAACTGGTAAAGATTACGAACATTGTTTAGGTCTGCAGAGAAAACTCGACGACGTTGACAGTGACATGAGAGTCGATGATGCAAGAATAAAAGTCATAAATGCTCTAGCCGATAAATTAATTAAACAAGGTCAAGATAACGATTCAAAAGCCGTTCAACAACAACGGGACAATTTTAACAAAAAATGGAGGGGCTTACAGGGTGCATTATCAAATTACAGAGAAATTTTAGCCGGTGCTTTAGAAATTCATCTATTTAATCGCGATATCGATGACACCAGTCAAAGAGTTATTGAAAAATCAATGCTGATGAATTCTTCCGACATTGGGAAAGATTTAAGTGACGTTGAACATTTACAAAGAAAACAAGAAACACTCGAAAGAGATATGACTGCAATAGAGGGAAAAATAAAGGAACATCAAAGTGAGGCGAAAAATTTATGCAAAAAGTATCCCGAGAATGCATTGGAGATTAGTTCCATTTTGTCAGAATTGCAAGAAAATTGGAATCAGTTACAACGATTGTCACAAACGCGTCGAGAAACTTTGAATCAGGCATATAAGATTCACAAATTTGAGGCCGATCTTCACGAACTTGAGATTTGGGTGGCCGATACTATAAAACGAATGGAGGATTCTGAATCAACGACAACAATTGCAGAAGCCGAAGCTGCGCTTGAATTACATCAGGAAAGAAAGGCAGAAATCGATGGTAGAAAAGATACATTCAATTTATTGATAGAACACGGTAGAAAGCTTCTTCCAATTGGCGAAAATGTTCAAGAGAGTCTTGATTATCTCGAACGATTGAGAGAAGATTTAATGAATGCATGGATTAATAGAAGACAAAAATTGACCCAAGCGCATCAATTACAAATCTTTAAGGAACAAACAACCCAAGCGGATAATTTCCTCGGAACAAAGGAAGCATTCCTTAATAACGAGGATCTAGGGGAATCTTTATCTGGTGTTGAAGCGCTATTACGTAAGCATGAAGAATTTGAAAAAATGCTCATGTCCCAAATGGGAAGAATTGATGAACTCGAGAAATTTGCTGCTGTTATTTTATCAGTTGAACATTATGAAGCGAATACAATTCAACAGAGATTAGCATCCGTTTGTGCCAGGAAAGATAAATTGAAAAATAGCGCATTATTGAGAAGAAAAAAATTACTAGAGAGTCATCAATTGCATCAATTTTTGAGAAATATTCACGAAGTCGAGAGTTGGTTAAATCAAAAACAACAAGTTGCGAGTGATGAAAATTATCGAGATTCGACTAATTTACAGACTAAAATACAAAAACACGTGGCCTTTGAGAGTGAATTAGCTGCCAATAAGGGGAGAATTGCTTCTGTTATCAGTGAAGGAGAAAGTCTCATTGAAGAAAATCATTATGCTTCGAAAGAAATACAGGAGAGACTGGAAGTTTTTGAAGCCGAATGGCGACTTGTTCAGGAGACAAGTGAATTGAAGAAGAATAGACTCAATGATGCGTATCAAGCACTTTTGTTTGGTCGAACTCTGGAGGAATTTGAAGCCTGGATGGACGAGGCCGAAACGCAACTTCAATCAGAGGATCATGGAAAAGATCTCTCAAGTGTTGCTAATTTATTAAAACGACATACAAATTTGGAAAATGACGTTCTAGGACATAATGATGCTTGTGAAACAATAAAAGAAACTGCCGCGGTATTTCTACGATCGAAACATTTCATGTGCGAAGAAATTCAAGAAAGGGCTAATGGAACAATCATGAGATTTCATAGTCTACAGGAGCCGATACAAATACGACGGGACAATTTAGAGGATGCGAAATTACTGCATCAGTATGCGAGAGATGTGGAAGATGAATTACACTGGTTATCGGAGAAAGAAATCATTGCAGGAAGTGCAGATCTGGGAAATTCTCTAATGTCCGTTCAGAGATTACAAAAGAAACATCAGTCACTTGAAACCGAATTAATATCCCGTGAACCTGTCGTTGCTTCCCTTGCAAGTAGAGCTGCTGCCATGATACGAAGTGGTCACTTCGCGTCCCAGAAAATCGAATCACTGTCAAAAGAACTGCAGGAGAAATTAACACACCTTAGAGATTTGGCTTGCATAAGAAAACTGAGATTACTCGACGCTGTTGAATCACAAATGTTTTATGCTGAAGCAGCAGAAGCTGAACAGTGGATCAAGGAAAAATATCCTCAACTTGCCTCATCGGACTGTGGTAAAGATGAGGATTCAGTACAATCTTTGCTGAAAAAACTTGAAGGTATTGAAAGAGATCTTTCAGGTTTTCGAAGTACAATTGAAAATCTAAAAACCCTCTCTCGAGGTCTAATTGAAAGGCACCATTTTGACAGTAAAACGATTTCCAACAAGCAAGGGGAAATAGAACACAAATTTGAGGATCTACAAGGACTGAAGGAGAGAAGATCCCAGAGATTACTGGAAAGTGAAAAATATCATAAATTCATTAGACAAGCGGACGAGGTTATAGAATGGATAGGCGATCAAACAACAGTTGCCGCATCCGAAGATTACGGTCGTGACGTGGAACATGTTGAACTTTTGATTCAAATTTTCGATAATTTTCTCAGTGGTCTAACGACCAGTGAGGGACGTGTCATAAACATTATAGACGCTGGTCAATCTCTGATTGAAGAGAATAATCCCGAATTGATAAGAATTCATAAAAAAATTGACGAAACAAAGCAACAGTGGGAGGATCTAAAGGAATTGGCACACGCACGTCAAGAAGCTCTAGCGGGAGCTAAACAGGTTCACATGTTTGATAGAACGGCAGATGAAACAATTGCCTGGATTCATGAGAAGGAGGCAATTCTTAGTTCGGATGGTTATGGTGACGATTTAGAGACAATACAGGCTTTGGTGCGAAAACATCAGGGTTTCGAGACGGATTTAGCAGCTGTTAAAGAACAAGTAGAATCTGTCATTGAAGAGGCATCAAGACTGGCGGAACTATTTCCCGATGCAAGAGAACACATTGCGGTTAAACATGAAGAAGCCGATGAAGCTTGGCTCGAACTTTTGAAAAAAGCAGCTCAACGACGAAATAAACTTTCTCAAGCTGAACAATTACAGGCCTACTTTGATGAATACAGAGATCTTATTTCCTGGATAAATGAAATGGTTGCTAAAGTAACTGCACCCGAATTAGCTCGCGATGTTTGTGGAGCTGAAGCCCTAATTTCTAGGCATAATGAATACAAAGCTGAAATTGATACCCGAAGTGACGCATTCAAGAATTTTTCCCAAACCGGACAAGATTTAATTGATCAAGGACATTTTCTAGCGAAAGAAATAGAGGATAAAATTTCCGTCCTTGAGCAGAGGAAGCAAGTCTTGAAGGATATTTGGGAACAAAGGAAACTTGTTTACGAGGAGAATTTAGATACCGAAATATTTAAAAGAGACGCGGAAATTTTGGAAAATTGGATTGTTAGTAGAGAACCAATGTTACATGATGGAGTATTAGGGGATTCAATTTCCCAAGTTGAGGAACTCATTCGCAAGCATGAGGACTTTGAGAAGACGATTCAAGCTCAAGAGGATAAATTCGAAGCCCTTAAGCGAGTGACAATGTTAGAGAAGACCTTCCAAAGACAACTTGAAGCTGAAATGGCTGCACGACAGGCTGAGAAGGAACGAGTCGAGAGAACAAGATTAGAAGAACGAAAACGAAAGGAAGTGCAAAGAATAACTGAGGAGCGAAAACGGGAAGAGGAGCGTAGAAAGAATTCTGATGGTGCTCATCGACATGAAGAATTCAATGGAAAGGATCACACATCCAGATTATCTCCCCTTAAAGTTGGCGGAGGAATCGAAAAAATGGAAACGGATCAAAAATCATACGGCATTACTCATATATTTGGTGAACGATTGAAGAGAACAACGGCCGATATAAAACGTGCAGAGAGTATGAAAGTCGACACAAAGAAACCTAAGAGAACACCCAGTTTTACAACTCGAAGACGTACGCAAAGTTTCAGGAAACATCAACGAATAGAGAACATGAATGATTTACCGCCTGTGGAAATCCAAGGCATGTTGGAAAGAAAACACGAACTACAAAACGGGGGAAAGAAAGCTGCTGTTCGATCTTGGAAACAATATTACACAGTTCTTTGTGGACAACTTTTGTGCTTCTTTAAAGACATTGAGGACTTTGTTTTGAGTAAAGCGGCCACTGCTCCAATTACAATATTCAATGCAACGTGTGAAAAGGCCGATGACTACACCAAGAGAAAAAATGTTTTCCGACTTAAATGTACCGACAATTCGGAATTCTTATTCCTTGCACCTAGTCGACAGGAAATGGAAGACTGGGTTAATAAAATTTCATTCCACGCCAAACTTCCACCTTGCATGCAACTATTGAGTTACGACGAATCACAGAAAGAAGGATTGGAAAGATTAAAAGGTCATCCAGACGATACACTATCGACTGGAAGTAGTCGCACATCGACCCCTGAAATGGAGAGAAGGAATTCCGTTATTAGACGAGATGTTGTCCAAGATAATTCAAATAAAGTTCAGACAGAATTTCTTCAAGTGCATAGACACAATCAGCAGCAACAACGTAAGGAATTGAAAAATTCTGACTCCGTTGTACCGCAAATTTCATCTGATTCACCACAAATGCATCAAGAATTTTTACAAATTCATAAGCAACAACAAATGATACGACAGGATCAAGTCCCTGTGAGAGACTTCAATAAACACTTGAGTGAATTGACTGATAAACCACCGATTCCACCTAGAAATGTTCAATCGTTTGTTCCTGCCAAGTCTCCAAGTTCCGAGAATATTGTGCATAGATACAATGGTAATTATATTATATACTATTACATAATCGTCAATCATCAATTATAATAATTTGCTATTCCGTTATGTTTGATTTTTTGACAGTTTAAAAACTTTAATCTTAAAAACAAATACTTTGAAAGTTGGAAATAGGTATTTTAATAAAACTGATGATTACAAATTATAAAATATTTTAAAACAAACTATTGAACTGTCTAAAATAAAAAGAAACTTACAAATTGTAATTACTTTAGTAAAAAAATGAAAATCTATATTTTTTTGTTAATATTTTCTTAGTTCAATTCAATTATATTTATTTGATTATATTCATATATATTTGAGGTACCAGTGAAACTTGAACCCATGAAAATTTATGTTGTTGCAATTTTTTTCTGTAGTATTTAAAATCTAAAATTAATCTATATTAAAAACTGTTGATGAATAATAATAAGAATATATAAATGATGAAATTACAAATTTCAAATGACTAATTAAAAAATTAGAGGGTCGAGAAATTGAAATCGCATTGTTTTAAGCATTCTTTTATTTTGAGATATTTTTATATATATATACATATATATTGCTTCCTCATGAGGAAGCATTGTTTCTTATATCTTTATCATTTAATTAATTTCTTTTAGATGTAAACCAGCATGTACAGCAAGCAAGACCTCAGTCGTACCAATATCAACAACGTATCAATTTCAGTCATAATGGATCTGGTCAATACTCTTCTAATGAAGAATTTAATCGTCAACACAGTATGGAGCCTAATCTTCAACATGCAGGTAATGATAACAGAAAATACTAATTTTTTTTAAACTTTTAATGATAAACTTTTCATTATATTTGTGATTGACTTGTGGCCTAAACCATATTCAAATTATGTGATGTGAGTATTTTTTTATTTATTTTGAGAAATACATTTTCCATTGTCTATTCTTTTTTAATACAGTCAATTCTTCTGAATGACTGATCGCCATGAAATTTCCCCTTTCCTTGACAGTGACTAGTGCTCAAATGTTAAATAATTATTATTTTACCTCAAATTTTAACTCAAAAAATATATTTTTTTGTTAATTTTACAATTTGGTTATTTTCAATTTGGATAAATAAATTTTAATTAAAGTTTTGTTTGGAGTTAAAAATTACTTTGTAGTTTGAAGTTATGTTAAGGGATTGAAGTTTCTTAATATACGCAATTAAATGTAAAAATTTATATTTTACACCAATTTGTTAAATTCTGCTTCCAAACTCTTGAAAGTAAGAAAAATTCAATAAAAAAATTTATTTATTTGAATCTTTATTTTTTTTCTTCTAGAAAATATGTCACTAAAAGTTGCTCAAATCATGTAACGCCATCCCATCATTGCGTCGAAGATTGAAAATAAACCCGTTATTTAGAAAAATCTGTTATTGTAAAAACCGCCATTTAGGTGGATTGACTGTAATCTAAACTGATTGCGAATGTTTTAGATATATTTTAGATTAAAAAGTAATAATAATAATTAACAGCTTTGGCAAAATTTGAGTATTATTGAAGTTTTAATAAAAAGTCGGTTTAGATCTTTAGATACACCTTATATATCATTATCTGTATTTAATTTTCTCTATATTTAATTTTATAGATTTAGTGCCTCCTCTGCCATCTAGTGCTCCTCCAATCAACAGAGCACCCCAATGGAATTCGCCTATTGATCCCGGTAAGTTATTTTTCAAAAATCGTGTATAAATTCAGCAAAATTATTCATGAAATGAACATACTTTCTTATCAGTTGACATAAGTATTTATTGTTGTTTGTTAATTTTCAATTTGATAATTACCATCATGATTTATTGTTAGATCTTTTTTTGTAAGGTTTTTTTATGGTGTGGAGGTCTTAATCTTTGATTTGTGAAGAAATTCTTAATAAATTACTATTTCTGTTTCAGTTTACGGCAATATGGTACCTAATCCTAGACAGGTGAGAAGTAGATCATTTTAATTATTTTAAAATCATTTCCCGTTTTCAAATAATAACACTTTACCTTCACTCTCCACACGTATGATTAATTAACCATTATTATTAATTTTTTCCAATTTTGCTAAAAAGAAAAAAACCCTTTACCGTTGACATACGCTTGCACAATAGGGTGGCCCAAAAATGCATTCTATAAAAATTTTTTGTGAAAAAATGCACAACATTTGAACTCAATATTGTGTCAATATTGCATGTCAATATTGCCAATATTGCCTGGTAATGTTAAGGCAATATTGCCTCAACATTTATTATGTCCGCCTTGTGGCAATATTGACAAGCAATGTTGACGCAACATTTCCAGGTAATATTAATGCAATATTGCGAGGAAATATTAAGGTAACATTGCCTCCTTATGTTAAAAAATATTCTAATATAATAATTATTATAATATATATTAGATTTATATATTATATTGTTATAATATTGTAATAATTATTGTATTATAATATTTTTTAATATGACGAGGCAAT
>JUFY01034491.1:0-53727 GCA_001855655.1 Leptopilina clavipes
GAACTAAAAACATTTTGACAGAAATCATACGACTTTTCAAAATTCCGTCAGACCGGAAGGACAGCATTAAAGCATCTGGGTGTATGTATTTCGTTAAATGTATGTTAGTATGTACTGTATAATAAAAATGCGTTTCGTGTATTAAGTGTAAAATTAACATTATAAACTGTATTAATACGTCTGTGTGAGTATATAATTGTGTACAATTCAGTAATGACAGAAGTGGATAAGTTAAAATTTCCTGTAGTGTTGTTGAATTATTTTTTATTTTTGCTCCTGAAGTTTTACCGAACTATTCACTAAACAATAATGTTAATTTCTTAGTATTTAATTTATATGTATAGAGATAAACCGAACTGGAATTGAATACACCGAATCTTGAATTGCATTCGTGAGTTCCAGTTTATATACAGTTAGCACCTTACGTTTTACCGAACTGTGCGTGAGATTTTGAACACTCAGTTAAAGATTCAATTACGTAACTGTTTTTGAAGCGCTAAAACATGTGTTGTAGTATTTTATGTCTTTTGCATTATCGTTTAATAAAATTGCTTTTACTGAACTAAAACTTAAAAATTACGGTTTGGCCTTGTTATCCCAGTTTTACCGAACTAAATTCAGTAAAATATCAGGAATACATTTTCTCCGTGTATGAAAATGAAATTATATATGGATTCTTTTTTGTCATTTAATGGTGAATAGTGTCAAGTGTGTACCTACGTTTCATTGGAAATTTCATGAGAATATTATTTTCAATTATACGTAATATTAAACACTTTACACAAGTTCTCATTTCTCTTCTCTACCCTGATATTCTCTCTTCACCTGCCATTAATTAGAAGCAAGTTTGAAACGAGTTGCCACAGTTGGGCATATACATGAGACAGAAAGGAATGGACGGCTGGAAAGTGGTCCCTTAGAGACATTGTCGAGAAAGCCACACTGTTTGAAAATTGAATTGGAAATTTCGAGAAGGACTGTTGATGCCAACAAATGTTGCAAATACAACACAGTTTAATCTGTTTACTAGCGACAATTTTATACATTTTGAAAATCGTCAAAGACACACAAAGGCTGTTTTATTGCAATCTAAAATCTCTTTTCATGTTTTTACCTTTTTACAATATAATGAATTTTATTATACAGAAGACAAGAATTATTATACATTATCACAAGAATTCCAGGTAAATATGAAAAATTCAATTTTAAATCAAATCCAATTTCACTCATTTTAATTAAAGAAGATTCAGTTATTTTACAATATATTACGCAAATAGTAATCCAAGGAATATAAATTTACATCACGCTTTTAATTGTATCAAGGGTGTAAATTGCAGCAAATAGAAAAGCTTATTTTCAATTTCATTGTAAAATCCTTTTCCAGGTTCAAAATAGTAATACCCCAGATTGATTAATTTGCAAACTCTTTTTTTACACTCAGAAAAAAATTTATTTGAAACAACTTTTCGTTCAGACATAATTTTTCCCTCTAATTAAACAAACAGATGAAAAAAGCTGATTATAGTTTGCGAAATAAACACCTAACGAATAATATAATGGGGAAAAAAGTGAGCAAAAAAATGAAAGAAAAAGGTAGAGGGAATTTTTTGTGGAATTTGTGTTACATTTTGTGGAATTTTTTAGGAGGCTTAGAGAAAAGTGATAAAAAGATCTGAAATAGTTGGTGACGGGGAAATACGGGATAAAATCTTGCCGCCAAAAGATGTGAACGGAAGTGTCGGTACAATCGTAGGTGGCTTGCAATAGACTGTATGATGGAAGCAAGACAAGGGCCATTATGTCAGCACGTAAAGCCGCGTCAGCCCCTACTTAAGTGTTCGTTCTTTTCCTCCTACATCCTCTTTCGTCTCTTTACGAAACAAGTGCTACGTCTCTTTTTTTTAATCCCCAAGTTACCAGGTCAGGTGCAGATAGAAGGGCCAGACCTCGATCAAAAGTGCCTTTTTATTCTGATTCTACTTTCGATTTTGATCACCAATCTCTCTTGGATTATTATTAGGTCGACTTATAAATGAAACAAATTTTTATAACAACATTTCATATATATTAAGAAATTCGAAAAAGTTTACCCTCCCTTTTAAATTTACCCATAAAAGCTTATTTTTAATACGTTAGAAATTAAAATTTCAATTTGCTTTATCGCAAAGATTTTCTGTCTGTAACATTTGTCACCAATTCAACTTTCAGGAGAGTTGACAGACGTTTCTTAAATTATGATTATCTCTCAAGTGTCTTTTTTATCGCAGCTTTTAAATTATTTCACTTTGTGAGAAAAAAAATAGAATTTAATGATTAAAAATTAAATATATTTCATTGTACTCGATTATGAAATTATTAATTCAACATTTATTTTACATATTTATAAATCTTGAGGTTAAATTTCCAGTAATAATAGATTAATGTTTGGCAATGATCTAAATTTTCTTCAATTGGTCCGTGAAAGTGAACTTTGAAAGAGACTCTTACATGGGGACTTAATTATGTAAAAGCTTGAAATCTTAAGACTTCGTAAATTTGCCTATATTAAAGTGCTCGTTTCTAGAGAGTAAGATTGTAAATTATAATTACGCTTCTTAATAACATGCTCTATTTAACGTATTCACAAAAGCTAATTATCCAAGAAAAAAATTCATTTTCACCTTTTGATGAAAAAATATTTCATAATTATTTTAATTAAAAATCTTGATTACTTAATTTCGATTTCATATTAGGTTGTGACTGCATTTTTTTACAAAAACATTTTAAAAGCAGAAATATTCTTTCTATTCGTAAATATTTCGACACCAATAACTGACATAAAAATAATAATTTAATAAAATTCGATTACATTTATAAATGTTACTGTATGCAATGCAGAAGAATATAAAGTTGTCCTTGAGGTACTGATTTGGAGTATGGGATTGAAGGGAAACAGATTCAAAGCCATCTCATTTGCGTCGGGAATACGAATTGCATCTGTGCCTTTACGTAATTTCCTCTGGAGATCGACCCTTGAGATTCCAACGTGACATTAAGAACCAAAGAGGAAATCAATGTCGTTGGTCCCTCATCCCAAATCTCCGATTTATTAGGTCAACATTCCTCTCATTTGCTAATTTTTCGTAATTACTGAGAAATAACTTGTTCCTAAATGATTCATTTATTTTCACATATTATAAATTGCAATCGAATTCGAAATAAAAATTTTTGTCTGCCATGTTGGATCCGACATTTTTAATTTTAATGTTCTAACAAGAGACAATTT
Source organism: Leptopilina clavipes (assembly GCA_001855655.1). Classification (NCBI taxonomy): domain Eukaryota; kingdom Metazoa; phylum Arthropoda; class Insecta; order Hymenoptera; family Figitidae; genus Leptopilina; species Leptopilina clavipes. The sequence continues at coordinate 3,266 of JUFY01034491.1, forward strand.
TTCACAAAAGGAATAATATTCTTTATCAGAACAAATTAAAGCGCAAGATTCTATAAAATTAATTATTCTCAAGATTATTCTTGATTTGAGAAATATTGTGAAATTAAAAGAGATCGATATAGAACAATCAAGATTTTGTCTGACTAAAATTGTATTTTTCTACTGATAGTAGAATACTAATTCTTCTTTATCAATCATTTATGGGAGGAATCAGATTTCTCAACTCGTATTATCTCCTGTTACAAGACACCCCTACATTATTCAATGGCACACTTGTTCTCACGAAATTCATTTTGTAAATCAATTCCATCCATTCATGTACGTACAGTATGAAAACGCGCCATAAAAAGAGAAACTCTCGATGAATACATTTTTAAATTACATTAAATTCCTTTGAAATTACCACAAACTAACTAAATAGCGAGAATTCTCTGTGGAAGATATTTAATCAAATATACACAAGAATTTTCTTCCCAACTAACAACATCATTAACAACATTTTTAGCGCGTTCTAATTTGAAATAACTAGAAGGGGATAATTAAAACACGGTTTAAAATTTTATTCACCTTTCATATTTCTTATTATTTTGCCGATATCCGATTAAAATACGATAACAAAAAGAATTACCGAATAATTGTGATAAATAAACATTAATCGTAAAATAATGAAAAAAAAGTGGGATATATGTGGAAAATATATTTTCTTGAAAATTAAATCAGCGTAAAACTGAAACTATAATGTTTTAATCGAAATATAATAAACAGAAAATAATATTTTCAACAAACTTTTGATATTGGAGAACGGTATTTTGAATTACAATAGAACTTTCATTCATGTATTTTAAAGGCAAATTTCAAACAGTCGTAATCAAAACAGTTATAAATTCATGTAATTTAAGTAGTATGAATCAATTTTAGTCAGACAAAGTTATTCAGAAATCTAGTAATTTACTATCAGTAGAAAAATACAACTTTGGTCAGACAAAATACCTTCAAAATCTGGTAATTTACTGTCAGTAGTATGAGTCAATGCTAGTCAGACAAAACACATTTAAATTCTGATATTTTACTGTCAGTAGTATAAGTCAATTTTAGTCAGACAAAACACTTTTAAATTCTTGCAATTCAGTCTAAGTAGTATAAATCAAATCTGGTCAGCCAAAATACTTTCAAAATCTGGTAATTTACTGTCAGTAGTATGAGTCAATGCTAGTCAGACAAAACACTTTTAAATTCTGATATTTTACTGTCAGTAGTATAAGTCAATTTTAGTCAGACAAAGTTATTTAGAAATCTAGTAATTTACTATCAGTAAAAAAATACAATTTTAGTCAGACAAAATTCTTTCAAAATCTGGTAAATTACTGCCAGTAGTATGAGTCAATGATTGTCAGACAAAACACTTTTAAATTCTTGAAATTCAATCGCAGTGGTATAAGTAAAATTTGGTCAGACAAAACTTTTTCGAATTTATGCCATTCAGTCTAAGTAGTATAAATCAAATCTGGTCAGACAAAATACTTTGAAAATCTGGTAATTTACTGTCAGTAGTATGAGGCAATGCTAGTCAGACAAAACACTTTTAAATTCTGATACTTTACTGTCAGTAGTATAAGTCAATTCTAGTCAGACAAAACACTTTGTAATTCTTTTATCGTAGTAGTAGTACTAGTAGTAGAAATCAATTTTAGTCATCCAAAAAAATTTCAAACATTTGATATTTTTCCAATACTTTTGATAAAAATTCCTGTGATTTTTCTCGGATTATCCTGACTAGTGGCAATCCTATTACTCTATGATTTTTAATTAAAATAAAATTTAATTTCACATTTCACCTTTCTTTTACTCCATCGATTTTTTTACCAAAATCAAAAAATGTTATTTTCAATTTGCTTTCGCAATTCACTGCTAGTGAAAATTGTTGCCGAAGGGGTCTATTCTGGGATTTTTTACCGTTTCCATGGTTTGAAATTTTCAACTCCAATTTCTCACGTTTCTCTCTCACTAGCTAAAGGCAATGCAATCATTTGATTGAAATATAACAAGAGATGAAAAGGATAAAGATTATTTTAACAGGAAATTAAAATTTAAGCTCATTTAAATCCAAGGAGAAATTTCTCCCTCTTTGTTTAAGATGCTAAAATTCCGCATATATTAAACATCCAACAACAAAAATCTTTAATCATCGATTTAAAATAATCTCTTCGTGTTTATATTTATTGTAAAAAAAACTTTGCTCCCGATGCTTGAAATTTTTGTTGTTTTCATTTAGTTTTGTATTTTTAGAATTGAAATAACAGAAGACGATAATAATTATAAATTAACATTCAGAATAATTGGAAATTTGTTTTTTGAATTTCGTTAGTTACTTTTGTATAGAAGGTATAGTGTATAGAAGATATAGTGTAGAGAATGTTTCCCTCTATCCAGAAAAAGTGGAACCCTTGTCAGAAAAAGATAGGGTTGATAAAATCTTATCGATTTTGCCTGTCCTTGAGATATTTGGAGCAGGTGGCCTACTTTTATCGACTGTTGAACTCACAGATTATACAATATACATCGATTGGGCCACATTTTCAGTAACAAGAGCAAAATGATTGATAGCACTATAACGATACTCAACTGTACCTTTGTTCTCGAATATTTAGCTCATGTTCTACAAATATCATTTGCATTTTTCCGCATTCCATCACCATAGCCCCGATTTTAATTCCACCAGTTTTTACATAAATTACTTAACTTGAGGTATTTCTCTCTGTCCAAGCATTTACTCAGAAAGAAATAGTATTTGTCTTTATTAGTTTTTAACATCAAAATCCATTAATCTATTAACCCTTTTCGGGTTTTTCACCCTTTTCTTTATACTTCTTCAGCTTGGGTATGTGACCAGTCGAGATAAAATTCCGAAAATTAGAGAGAAACAAAGAAATTGTATGAAAAAAATATTTATCAAAATAAATATTTTTTCAACAAAGATTGATCTTGTATCATTTGGAGACTGGCAATTATTTCTGCCCTTGATGTGTCCCATCTGAAAATGCAGTCTGCCATTTCCTGTTTCTCAGCGAATTGTCGATTCGTCCTTGTGATATCAGCGATATCGAGCGACTCAGTTGAATGCTATGCGTGGTACACGTTTATACCTTGGATATCCTCTTTCTGATAGCGACCGAGTTAGTCAAGTTGGCGCATGCGAGAGAACTTTCTTGAAATCTGAGAGTGAGCCAGAGCCAGCTTTGCCAATCAATACGGCAATGGCCGACACTTGATGGCCAGTCAGGGCTCATCCTTCGCGAGGTACACGTCGCGCAACCTTCACAATTTCTTTTTTTTCCCAAACAAAATTTCACTCATCCATTCATTAAAGGAGCACTTTTTTTTCATTTGCACAATCAGGCAAATAATTGCAATTTTCAAACAATTGTCAACAACAAAAGGGTGGAAATTCAAATTCAAGGCCGTGAAATCTTTTTGGCAAATATTAAACAATTTTGAAAACAAGAAATATACAACTCTTTCGAGATTGCTCAGGGGTAACTGACCCTGCGCAACGAATCTCTCTCACCGGTGAAGTGCTTCGACCGGTTGTGATACCTGGGCAGGATTTGCATCTCAAGGCAAAAGAAGCTTTCGAGAGAGAAAGGGACCTTTTTTTCAAAAAGTTTACTGAAAAGTATTGAAGAGAAGAATACTGATTTGGGAAATCAATTTTTGCCAGCTCGGGATAAAAGGGCGAGTGATCAAAGTTTTAGGGAGTGGTTTTAGAGGAAAATTTTTGTTACTTTTTTTTTGGGGGCTAAATTTCCAATTTGGGACTAGAAAGTCCCGTGTGTTGAATTTCGTAGGGAGATCGATAAACCGGTACGACGATCGAGTCAATAGGATCGTGGAAGGCCGTGAGGCTTCTCCGACGCCTGGTGGGTGGTCGTGATTGGTCCTTTCGTGCGGATTTACAACAAGTTCCCCAAAACGGCAACCTCTCGTCATCGTGGTTCTGCCGGGGCCCAGCAGTACGCCGGAAAAAATCGGGAGAAGGGGAGCCAGGATCCGCGGGATCCTCGACTTCCGCCAGGGCGCCTGGTGAAGAGATGGAGGACAAGTCGTCCTCCAGGTTCTCTGAGTACCTCTTCGCCAAGATGGGTGGTCAGGACGTCTCCGCCTCGCAGGGTCCCAGGAAGATGACGGCAGATACCACCCAATGGATACGGGAAAACCTACTGTTATTGGTTACATTGTCGGGAGTCCTCCTTGGAGTGATTCTTGGTGAGACGAACTTTTTTTTCTTTCTCTCCCATTACAGCCGAATTTATCCAAAAAAATAATTCCTAACTCTTCTTTTTTTATTCTTCTCTCTCTCAAAAAAAAATACCGCATTTATTTCATGAATAAATAGCGAGGGATTTTTTTTCATTCATTAGCTTCACTCGAAAATCCTTAGAACTCATTTTTTAAAAAGTTCAAAATGGCGGATCCAATATGGCGAATATTTTAAATTTCTATGAGCACCGATCACAAATTTTTGGCAAAAGTAGATATTTAATTTTCAAAATAGCGAATGCTTCCATTTGAATTGTTACGGAATTTTAGTTACTGAATAATATTTTAGTTTCTAAAATCCAAAATGGCGAATCCAATATGGCAAACAGTTTTGAAAAATTCATCGAAGGGTTTTTTGAGGTCATCAATTCACCGAATTACTCTTTGTCTTTTAAGATTAATAAATGCTTAATATATTACACTGAAAAAAAAATTTATTTGATTCAAATAATGAATTACTTGACTATTATCAAATAAGTATTTATTTGTATCAAATAAATTTTATTTAAATCAAATAATCTGTAATTGAATCAATAATTTCTGTATTTGAGTCAAATACCATTTAATTGACTCAAATACCATTTAATTGACTCAAATAAAATTTATTTGATACAAATAAATATTTAAATAAAATTTATTTGATACAAATAAATATTTATTTGATAATAGTCAAGTAATTCATTATTTGAATCAAATAAATTTTTTTTTCAGTGTACCTACTAAAAATTATTGAAAACCTAATGGTTTTTATTTTAAACATTTTAATAATAAAAAAATGAGATCTTTTTCTGAAAAAGTTCAAAAAATATACCAAGTAATTAATTTTACAAGCAGAAATAGAATTTTCTTTCTCTATCTATATTTACATAATTAAAATTTCAAGTACACATCTAATGAAATTCATATGCACGTATTCATAATTTTATTTATGTAATTAGACAAATTAATTCTCGGCTGAAAATAAACAGAATTTCTATTTTCCTCAACAGTATTTTTAATAATCTGCGTTTCAATTCAAAATTCAAAGTATATTGTTTCAAAAAATTCAAAATTCAAAGTATATTGTTTCAAAAAATTCAAAATCATTTTAAAAAAATTCAAATTCAAAAAATTCAAAATTCAAATTCAAACATGCTAAAAAAATGTTTTTTTTTTAGGTTCGACTTGCGATTAAAAACAATTTCGTTGAATTCGAAATATGAAAGCATGGTGACTTCTAAATTAGAAGAATGTTACGTTTTTAATTTTTCCAATCAGCAACTTTTGACGGTCCAGTTAACCTTCGTTAACACATTAAATTCAAACTCTATTGATACTTAAAAATGAAAAGTGAGCTCATGTACTAATAAATTTGGTCCTACTAATTTATATTCAATTCTCGCGTGATAGTCTAAGCTAAAAATACAATCCATAAGTTTAAAAAATACCAACTTCAATTATCAAAATACTCATATCTCATTGAAATTTATCATAAAAAAAATAAATAAATAATTGTCCGATTCAACAAGCTGTCAATTTAATCAATATGACATAAAATGGAGATTAAAGTAAACATCTACAAATATCGTAGAAAAAAACAAACAAACAAAAAGTACATAATAATTGCCATCATAAAATAATGAAACACGATTATAATGTATGCCTACACTGAAAAAAAAATTTATTTGATTCAAATAATGAATTACTTGACTGTTATCAAATAAATATTTATTTGTATCAAATAAATTTTATTTGAGTAAATTAAATGGTATTTGATTCAATTACAGTTTATTTGATTTAAATAAAAATTATTTGGTTCAAGTAAATATTTATTTGATAATAGACAAGTAATTCATTATTTGAATCAAATAAATTTTTTTTTCAGTGTACAGTAACATTTAATTTCCCAGCGAAAAAATCATGTGGTGCTAGTAAATCTTGCTCGAGAAGTTTCCCTACTATTTATGTATGCAACAGTGTGCCTTGATAAGAATTTATCCCATTAATACAGCATCAGCTATTTTATTAGCTAACCTGATCCGAATTTAATGAAATTTTTAATGAGAGACCTTGTTAAGAAGAAAAATAATTTTTAAAAAAACACAGAAACGAGCTAGAAGAAAAGTGAATTTAAAAAAATTTAATTTTACAGTGACAAACTTCTTTCAACATTTTTAATGAATCAAAAAAAATTGTATAAAGAGTTAATGAATTAATTGTAAAGTTGCAAATTAATTGTAAAGTTAATTGTATAAAAAATGATGAAATGAATCAAGTCTTTCGTAAAGCATTAAAGATCATAGTTAAAGTTTGTTGGCTTTAACCGTTATGAGAAGGGCTTCTTAATCACCGGCTTCTGACGATTCAAAGGCCTTCGTAGCACAAGCCACAAAGATCGAACGATTATACTCTTTAAATTTCCCTTTTCCCCAAACCAACAATATAAATAACTCTATATCCGTTTCCTGTCACCTCATAATATTCCTTTTCGATTTACATTCAAAAAATATACCTATATTTACAAAGTATCGATATAGAAGACTCGTGAATTTTCTGACACGCATGACCCAGTTCAAAATTAGTCTTGATTACGTAAACCCGGTTACGCTATCCGTTTTAAAAGGTGTCAATCAATTTTTCAGGGTTTCATTCTATAAAGTCTCTCATCTAATTACCAATCACTACTCGAGCACGAAACGAGCCTAAGTACTTTTACACGATATGATAATTCTCCAAAATACTCAAACTTATTTGTTCTGTCATTGAGAATAGATCACAAAAAAACTATAATGAAAAAAATTATACTTTCTCTCTCAATCTTAAAAAAGTGTTAAAAAAGTGTTTCAAAAATATTTCTTTTTAGGGTAAAAAACTTGATTTTGTAAATAAAATAAAATCGTGTAAATGAAATAAAATCGAGTAAAAAAAATTAAATAAAGTAATAATAATAAAAGTAGAGAAATAATAAACTTGAAATGAGAGAATGTTTCTCTTTGTATCTAATGGATCCATTCTTCGTTTTACTAAAAAGAAAAGAGGGCAGATATATGTTTTTACGGATTCTTTGAAAGCTTTATATAACACACTCGTAATGTATCTTTAAATGCACTTTTTAACTAAAATTATATACTGAAAAGTTATCCATTATTATCATCTCTTCTTTCTACAACTAAATACATTTTTTCGACATAAATTTTAAAAGGCGAAAAGTGGTCCATGCATGTTGTGAATGTAGGTCATGCAAAAATTATCATAATGTTTGGTACCATGTCCAAGAATAGTAATCTTCAAAATGACAAAGAGTGACAGCTTTATATCAAAAAGCTCAACAAATAATCAAGTCTGAATACAATTTCCCTCACTATATGCTCTATATGTTGAAAATAAAGTGAAACGCGAAACCTTGATTTAAACCTTCTTTGATGACATTTTACCTTGAAAACTATTAAGATATTAAAAAATTCCATTTCCTTTTAAATCTCCACATTTTTCTTTAATAACTTTTTAATTACTTTTTTTTGCAAATATTCATTCATTCTAAATATTTATTTCTGAAAAAAATAACTTTTACAACACTTACTTATTTAATAATTATTATAATAATCAATAACCAATATAATAATCAATATAATAATCAATATAAAATGCATTTGTTTGTTAACTATTAATTTAAAGAAAACCAGACTTGGAGATGGTACAAACGTTCGCTCGAAGGAAAAAATAAAAAATTCGTCATTGGAATGAAATTTTTATCTTAATTATTAAATTTTCGCTTTTGTTTTTGATTCTAAAGGGTTTGGCCTGCGTCCTTTGGGCCTCGGTGATGATGCTGTGATGTTAATTAGTTATCCGGGTGAGCTGTTTATGAGGTTACTGAAATTGATGATTCTACCTCTAGTTATAGCCAGTCTCATATCTGGTAAGTAATATATTTTACCGTTCATAAAAAACGAACTATAAAACACTGCCTCATTAGAATAATTATTGTTATTCGGCGTCAATAAATATTAATTTATTACTATACTATTTTTTAATGCCACTGTAAACTTAAAAGTATCAAATTAATACCAAAAGAATCAAATTAATACCAAAAGTATCAAATTAATCCAAAAATTTCGAATCAATTTGATTCTTTTAGTATCAATTTGATACTCCTACACTGGAAAAAAAATTTATTTGGTTCAAATAATGAATTACTTGTCTATTATCAAATAAATATTTATTTGAACCAAATAATTTTTATTTCAATCAAATAAGTTGTAAGTGAAATAATAATTTCTCTATTTGAATCAAATACCATTTAATTGACTCAAATAAAATTTATTTGATCACAGAAAATTGTATGGTATCAAAATAAGATGCAACGCTCTTATTTTAATACATTTTTAGCTTATTTTAATCCAATTTGGTATTAAATTAATAACGTTGCATCTTATTTTAAACTAGAAAATTGTATGTATCAAAATAAGATGCAACGCTCTTATTTTAATACATTTTTAGCTTATTTTAATCCAATTTGGTATTAAATTAATAACGTTGCATCTTATTTTAATACTGCAAAATTTTCTGTGATACAAATAAATATTTATTTGATACAAATAAATATTTATTTGATACAAATAAATATTTATTTGATAATAGACAAGTAATTCATTATTTGAACCAAATAAATTTTTTTTTCAGTGTAAGTTTAGTGTGTGGTAGTAAAAAAATTCCAGAAAGTTTCAAGAAGATATAAATATTCAATTATCAATTTCTTTTCCATTTTCTTTAACTTGTTGGTAACTTTTTTTTAACAAAAAATAAATTAATAAAAAAAAAAATAAAGTTCAAAAAATGTCTAATTTTTTAAGGTTCTGCGAGTTTAAATGCTCGAATGAATGGAATGATTGCCGTTCGAACTCTCGTGTATTTTATTCTGACGTCTTTACTGAATGCAATTATTGGCGTCATTCTTGTGATTCTTATTCATCCTGGCGATCCTGGTCTTAAGGAATCGATTGCACCCTCAACGCAAGCGAGGGCGGTCAACATAATGGACAGTCTTCTAGATCTTGGAAGGTACAATCATTTTCTGGGCCAAATTGGCCTCATTTCAAGAAAAAAATATTTTTTTTTAAATATTTTTTTTTTAATTTTTTTTTCCCCTAAATACTCAATCGCAAGGTTTTTTTTCCTTGGCCAAATTGTCAATAATATCTAGGCTGCAATAGAGGAATTTCCGAAACATTAAATGAAGCACCCTTTTACAGATTAAGATACCATCTAAACTTTCGACTGAGAAAAAAAATCGAATCACGCCAATGTCTGACCTTAAACTTTCTGGTTTAATTGCGCGCAATTTCACGTTCGTGAACTTGGATTTAGTTTGACTTTTTTTTCACTGATAGATTAAGAGCCAAGTAGTCTATTTATAACTAGATTAAAAAAGTTATGAAATCATGTTTTTCCTCCAACTATTATAAAGTTTTATAATAAAAAGCTTCTAGTTACGTGTCTATCGGAAACATATTTAAAAACAGGTAAATGAAAAATGAAAACAACTTGTTAAAATGAATAATTTTTATCTAAATCAAGACATTAATTATTACTTGAAATTATTTGATACTTTGCAACACAATTTCTTAATAATGAAAACCATCTAACCTTCATGGCGCACGTTATTCTCAAGAGCCAGGAGGCATAAAAGATAATCGGAAAAGTTATTTTTGGATGAAAATGAAATTGATTAGAGAGATACTTCAACGAGATAATTTTATTGAATTAAAAGGAATCGAAGACTGACTTCCCATGGTTGAGCGAACAGTTACATTGAAAATGAATATTGACGTAACTTTTTTTTTGTAAAAATTCCTTACAATTTTACACTTTAACCAAAATAAACGATAATAATAAACAAAATATTCTTGAAAAATGATAAAATATACAAACAAAATAATCACATGGAAAGATCGCCTGGAAATTCCAAGAGGAAAGTGTGTTCCACATGAATGGACAGTTAAATTAGTTCTACATCAAAAATTCAATTGTATTGGACCTACTACAAAAGTTTTGTGAGATATAAATCTTATTTTTATAAATGAATTTCTATATTATTCCCTGCGAAAATAAAGCATCGCATCTCGTGCGTTTTTGCGAATTTTTCAAGCGGAATTATTTATGATATTGAATTAAGCTTTAAAAGAGAACAAAAATAGACCATCATCGATCGCAAGTGTCTTATTCATGTGACTTTTATTTGCAAAATAAAAGTGATTTTATTTGCAAAATCATTCAATTGGAATTTTTTTAATCTAAATACTGTTCATTTTCTCATTTCAGAAATATGTTTCCAGAAAATCTCTTTCAAGCAGCCTTTCAACAGGTGAGAAATTAAATCACCAGACAGTAATTTTTCAATTTTTAAAAAATTTTAATTTTTTTTCCATTTTTTATTCATTTAGTTGCGAGTATAACCTAGAGATTTATTTTCTTTTTTTTTTCAGGCACACACAGTGTACGTTCCAAAGAAGCAGTTCTTTCAAAACTATTCAGAGCGACTTGAAAGTACTGAAGGGCCTCCGGATGAGGAATTGATGAGGGTTATCCAATACAGAAGTGGAACCAATACTTTAGGAATAGTTTTCTTTTGCCTGGTCTTTGGAACCTTTCTTGGCACTTTGGGTGAAAAGGGTCAAGTTGTTATAGACTTTTTTAAGGCTGTTTTCGAGGTCATCATGAGGATGGTTTCTACCGTCATGTGGTGAGTTAATTTGCATTTCAATTTATCAAAAATTTCATTTTGTTTCAAAAATAAACAAAATGAAATTTTGCAATTTTGAAATTTTGAAATTTTGAAATTTTGAAATTTTGAAATTTTGAAAAAAAAATACAAATACGAATTTAGAACTGAACGTTTCTTTTCAGGATGACACCGATTGGAATAACTTCAGTGATCGCTGGCAAGATTTTAGGCGTCAATGACTTGAGTCTAGTAATGTCTCAATTGGCATGGTTCATTGTGACGATTGTGATTGGCGTTTTCTTGTATCAGTTGGTGTTCATGCAGCTGATCTATTTGGCGATCGTGAGGAAGAATCCTTTTAAGTTCTACACAGGCCTCGCGCAGGGTACTCTCACCGCCTTCGCCATGGCATCAACGTGAGTCGCCGACCTTCGGTTCCCATCCTGCCTTCGAAACCATCACGCCGAAACCTCTCAGGGCCTCGATTCTGTCCTCCATTTTCACAGAAAAGAAACCCCCCCATTAATTATCATCCCTTTTCATTGTGCCCATCTTCATTAACCACTCTTTTCTTATCTAATTAATCATATCCTTGCTTCTATCAGTCCAGATCTCTATCTTTACTCAACCCTTTCTGCGTCACAAATTAACATCTTTTCTAAATAATTTCCATGCAAATGTTTTTTATTCTCTTCCTTCTTAAAAATGCAAAAATTTTCAGCTTTTTGATTCATTTGCAATTTATTTTATTATTGATTTGCAGTTTTATTTCTTAATTTTCCATTGCTTTTGAAATTCCAATTTTATTTGCTTGGTCCTCTCGGAGTACACGCTGAAGTGTGCCCAAAGAGATGATTGATGAGAGAGAGTATGTTTCAGCCAGCCAAGAGGAGGCTTTGCGAGGCCATGGCGGTCCTTAAATCCATTCCAGTTTTCGAATTGACATTTTTCACAGCGTGAAATTATTATTTTTTTGGCAGCAAAAGAAAAGAAAAACGTGATAAAAATTTTTTTCCAAAAAAAAGAAGAACGTTGTGAAAAATTGTCTGATCCTGTCTATCACAAACGAAAACCCCTCCCAGGCATTCGCATTGCTCACCATGGGAGTTTGCCATCTCCCAGAGAACACGAGAGAGGTATGCAGCCCGGCTGGCACTTAGGATGTCGTCTCAATATTCAATCCTATTAAATAGGAGTCAAAACGAATATTAAATCAGTAATGTATGGTCATCTCGCAGAACTCGACTCTTTTTGTTTTTTCATCAGCAAAAATTGAAATTTAATTTGAAAAAAAAAACAAATGTTTATTAATTAAAGATGGAAAAAACTTTTTAACTCTTAAGTTTTATACAGAAAATAGTAAATACATGGAAATATTTTCTGTATGGAAATTAGAAATTTCGAAAGCAATTGCCAAAATATTTATTCAGATTTATTCACTCACTTGTTAAATTTAATTTGTTTTGCCAAGAATTACAATTTTTCAAAAATTAATTCATAATTAGAAAATTGGCAATTTGTTTTGAATCATAAAAAAATAGAATTCTTTCAAAAATGGAGTATTATTGGACATAAAGAGTCAATTTCCACGTAACAAGCAAACGCCACTGTCAAATTAAAATCGTAACGCAATAAATTAATGAAATTTAAAATAATAGATTTAAAATAATAATAAATTTTAAAAATAGAGGAAAGTGCATCATGACACAAAAAATATATATAGATGACAGATTACATGACTGAAGCGAGTTACGAAACCAGAACTGTTTTTTGCAGCCTGGTAAAGTAACATCGCGAGTCGACTGACTCCGTGTTAGCTGGACTGAAAAGTGTGGAAGCCTAGAAGGTTCACCTCGTCATCCTGCTGCCATTTGACAGGTGGCAGGAAGAGGCTTCCAGTGATATAAAAAAAAACAATGTCTTTTACTTAATTCTTTCAAATTATGTGACCGATGAACTGGGAAAATATCGTTTGTTCGCGTCGATTTCATTCTTGCAGGAATTATGATGATGATGAGGAGGATGTCCAGTAAGAGGAGAATGGAACGAGCGGAACGTTTTATTTAATTATGTTAATCGAATCTTTTTTCTAATTCTCTAATTTGCGTATGAACGATTATTTTCCCAGTTGAAGAGTGATTAAAACAGTAAGCGTTCTCTAAAAACCCACATTCCACTACATATAGAAAAAATATCTTTTAAATTTACTATTTAAACAAAACGCGCAATTTCGTCCGTCTAATCCCATCCTTTCAATCCCTTAAACTAATCATCATTTACTGGTCAAATAAACAAAAAAAAAAAATTTCTTTTTCATTATCTTTCACAAATTGTCAAAATGGTACCTCCGATCAAAATGGTCGAAAAAATATGCTACTGCATTTTTTTTTCAATTTACATTATAATTATTCTCCAAGAGAAGATTTTTCCTCGTTTAGTACGCAAGACCTTCGTGAGTTCCGCTACAGAACTGGCGTTTCAAACGAGCGCGACTTCTTTTATACCCATGATTGCGTAGAGTGGGGAGAATGCTTTCCCGACAAGAGGGGGAACAACCTAAGAGTGGGGAAGTGAGAAACTGCCCAATGAACGTGGGACTGAAGAATTTTACTATTAATGGAAAATAATACAGGACAATTTTAGCTTATTTCTGTCGCAACTCGCAAGTTCCACCTGATAATTTACCTTCATTCGACAAACTTCAGAGCAAAAATAAATTTTCCCGTTACGGAATATTTGTATAAAGAAAAGAATTTTTTCTGAAATTTTGATCGGAGGGTTATATGAAAACTTTGAGTCGAAGAGTTTATTATAACCACAGCAAGCAAGGTACATTAATTCAACATTTCTTGTGTGTGGATTAACTTTTTCCAGAAAGAATACTCTGTTATACTGTGCCTGAGAGACTGTGTGTCTCAACAGTGTTGTCTCACTGTTTGATATCATGATGATGTATTAGAACGCGCGGCACGCGGCCTTTTGCAGGTGGTCCATTCTCTTTAGGGGTCCTGGTAAGTAACGATGGCCGCAAACGAAGATGTGAAATTGTCTGTTTCAGATCGACTTTGACCATATATAAAATTATGAGGACGTCCACAACCCATTATCGACTCGACAATTAATTATCGCATTTAATTTCAGTACCTTCCAATTTGGTCATTCTGGCTAAAAATTTTTATCAAATTAAATATTCTTCGCCCCGTTTTTTCACTTGCACATAATTTTCATCATCAAAATTCTGATCTAATTTCGCAAAAAAAAAAAAAAAAACAATTTAGTGCCGAGACATTTAAGGTGAAAAAATTATTTCAATCTTGCTTGATTTAGAAAGTTGAAAGAAATATTTGTACTGTGAATAAAAGTATATGAATAATAATGGCCAGAATGACCGGAACCGGTGTGCAACGTGTACGAGGAAGCCTCATCCTTTTTAAATTTAACGTGAAAGGAATCTTCGTGGTTTTTTCTAATCGAGGTTTGCACAGGGCTGCCGCACTTCCTGTGACGTTTCGACTGATGACGGATAAGTTGAGGGTTGACCCAAGGGTCACGAGATTCGTTCTCCCCATTGGATGCAATATTAACATGGATGGCACTGCCATGTTTGTGGCTGTTGCAAGCATCTTCATTGCTCAGATGAATGGCATTTTTCTCGGATTCGGAGAAATCATCACTGTCATGTTAGTAAACTAGTTATTTTTCTGCTTCTTTTCATTAACTTAATCAGCTAATTACTTTTCTTTTATTTTCAGCTTAACCTCCACTGCAGCATCCGTATCTTCTGCTTCTGTACCAAGCGCAGCATTGGTCCTACTTCTCGTTGTCCTCAGTGCCATTGATGCACCAGTACAAGACGTTTCTCTTCTCTTTGCCATTGATTGGTTTGTGTAAGTAATAAAATACAGCAAAAATATTGCAAACGGATTTCAAAATATTTTGCCAAAAAGTGAAATTATTTTCTGATTCACAATGATGAATTATTCATTGAATTATAGAGATCGAGTGAGGACTACAAATAACATGCTAGGAGACTGTTACGCAGCTGCCGTTGTTGAACATTTATCGAAAAAGGAATTAATGGCACTGGACGCCGCAGCATATCAAGTATGCAGTAATAAATAATAATAATAATATACTGTAATAAATAATTAAATTTTAAACTCCAATGCTATTTTCCGTCGAAATTCTATTGGAATTATTATGATTTTATTTCAGTCTGAGACTATCCTGCCAACAACTATTGCCAATGGATGCATCTCAGCTAATAGGGTACCAGATCCAGACACAATTGTGGTTGAAATGCAAGACGACTCCAGGATATCCGGCGTCGCCAAGTAAAATATCTTGTTGGTAGGGCTAGACTCAAATTATATCATAATAAGTCAAGCCATCATGCTTGTTGCTTCATGTACTGCATACGCTCTATTATCATAACTCATTCATATACGGATACAAATAGTGTTAAAACAGAACTATATACCCTCAAACTTTTCAAGTCTTTTAACAAACGAAAAAAAAATCGTCTAATTTGTTTGAATCGGTTACTATCAACTACCGTGCCCGAGATTTTAAGCTTTTCTCAATTTTATTCTTTCATATTTCTTTATAAACTTGGAATAATTTTTACATAAACCGTTTCATCTTCATGTAGGCTAGATATCAGTTTCAATTAGTATAATTGTGTATGTTCTAATCGAACACATAAAAGCTCAGTTACGTCGATTTTAAGTAAAATACCAACAGCAGATTATTTTCCATGTGTTACAGAACATACACAATTATCTGTCATTTTAGAAACAATTAATAATATTTTTTTCACTGAAATTGCATTTTGTGCAAAGATACTTTATTAATAAATATAATTTTAAAAATTATGAATTACAATCTTTCACTTTAAAAATTTCCGGACTTTTTGATTTTCAGCAATATGATGGTGTTGCCAAAATCTGTAACCGAGGAATCTGTTTGACAGCTGATTAAATAGATTCGAGAAATCGGTATTATAAATAAATAACAAAAGAAATACGATCTAAAAGAACTTGTCTCTCAAGAAAAAGGGCAAAGTTAACTACATAGAAACACTGTTCATTGATTGTTAATGCGTTTTTAGGACAACACAGGGGATCGACTCTTTGAGAAAATGACTCGCAATTGAGTCTCTAGAGTCCATAAACAATATCAATAAATGTCAAAAAATAATATTCACTCTAATATGTCCCGATTTAAGATTCAAAAAATCGTCACCCTTTTATTCAACAATATTAAGGCGGGGCATCCTTATTAAAAAAAAAAAAAGAAGAAGAAGAAGAAAGCGTACATATAAGAACTAGATAAAAATAAATTTGGGAAATAATTTCTTCCAAATTTTTATCATCAATAACTAATTATTCGAATTATCATATTTTTTCCTTGGCAGAAATTCGTAATAGTTTAAAGAATTCCAGTAAACTTTAAATACGAGAATTAGATAGAGAAAATTGAATTTTAGCAATATTCTTTGAACATCATTTACTGTTTTTTTTATTCTGCATCAAAACGGGAATAATGAAAAATTACAAAAAAACTTATTGTTAATTGTGCTGATTAATGACAAATAAGTAATTAAAATATTTAATCATTTATCATTCAAAAACATGTTCATCCGATAAATTATAGTAATTACAATTTAAACACAAAGAAACAATAAATAATGAATAAATGTTAATAAAATGACTGATATTACAATTTAAAACAGTAGTTGACTTCGCTATAAATGTTTGCTAATGTTAATAGATGTTTCCATAGAAACCATCATGAAAATAATGATGATGATGATGATGACGATAATGATTAATAACAAATCTGACAGATCACTGACAAATGACAATAAATTCGCCATTTTTATCCGTTTACGTCGAAAATTTTATTCTTCATTTAAACTTATTTGTTCATAAATAATAATTTGAATACTGACAATATAAAATTATAAATACATTGCTAATTATTTTGTTTTAATGACAGTGAATAAAATTTGTAATTAATTTTGTCATATACTTATAAAATATTAACAAACAATAAAATATTAACATTCATACAAACTAATTACGAATTTAACATTTTAAGCCAACTGGCAGATTTTTTCAAAAGAATAATTTATCAAAGAAAGCGAAAAGGAACTTTTAACTTGGAAGATTGAATATAAAATAAAATAATTTTTACTTGCTCTGAATTTGAAATTTAAATCTGGAGTAAATTTTAATGTTGACTACATTAATAACGTAAAAATAAATAAGATATATATAGAAAAAACAATTATCAATTTTTTTACAAAGCATTAATGAATCAAAATATATAATTGTTGGGAAAAAGTAAGTTAAATAGTAAGTTAATAATTTCTTTTTTTCGTGTGCTACATTTGTCACATGATTTATTGTATCTATTTAAGAAAAACAATTTAAACTTCCCATAATTCTTGTTTTTATCTAATTCCTATATGTAAGAAAAAAAGCTTTAATCCTTGCTTTGCAAAAAACAAGTTCATCAAATCTTCACCAGTCAATTTCAATAGGAAATACATACCTATATCAAATTTATCGTGAAAAAAAACTAATTATACTCAATGCTTCATTGAAATGATCAAATATCATTTGTGCTCATTAAATGAAGTTAGAAAAATAAGACTTATAACTAAGGATACAGATTCGTCTCAAAGTGATTGTTACGAAAAGGAAGAAAAAAATGTTCAATTTGCAATTACACATACATTATATAATTATATTTCATTTTCACACAATTGAATATAATTGTATAATATATGTATACCTATGTAATTACATTTATATATTCAATTTAATTTAATTGAATAAATAAAATGAAAATTGCTCTACGCCTGTCTTGATAATTATTGAAAACATTTTTGGGGGTTGAGAAATTTTTGAGACTTCTTTATAAAAGAAGATCGTTTGTAAGTAGTTGATGATAATTTGCAAAAAAAAAATGTATTAGGAATTTTTGACAAGCCTACGTGTCGTAAATTATTTATCCTTAAATTATTGAAAATGAGATTATTTCTTTTTGGTGAAAAAAAAATTACTAATAATCAATTTTTCTCAACAAAAAGAAATTTGTTTCACTATATGGCACAATTTCATATCCATTAAATCCAGTTTAATTAAACCGGCATTAATACTAGACAATGAACTGTTGCTAATATTTATTCTCATGAAAAAACAGAAATCTTATTTATTTAAAAAGTTTTGTTAATTTCATCAATAAAAGATGTATAGAATTTTAATAATTATTTTAATTATCTCAGACCTGGAGTAAGTTCATTACCTAAAAATTATTTTTATTGTCTCTACTTTTTTTAACCCAAATAAATAATAATTATTACAGTTTGAAGGTATTTGCAAAACGAAAATTCTGATTTTTCATGAGAATAGTATTTCAGAAATAATATTAATTGTAAGAACATACAAAATATTTGTTCAAAAAGTAAAAAAAAAGAAACTTCACTCCAACAATATACTGAGTCGAATTGTTGTGCCTTATTTTCAAAGTATCAAGTTCAGGTGCGATGAAAGTAAATGATTTCAGTTTAATCATTCCTTCATTTAGTGCTTTAGAGTCGCATTAAGAAAAAAAAAACAAATGTCGATTTTAGATAAATTACACGTTGGCGTTAATGTTGTTACCCTCGCCCCCCCCGCAAAAAAATCAAAAAAGAAAAAAAAGATAGTTCGACGAAAAAATTCGTCTTAGATTATATAATGCATAATTTGTAGATGAAAAGTGCAGCAATTATTGTGTAAGAAAGAAGGTGCGACACGTTGATAATAAATCAACGGGACGGGCATTCAATTCGGTCCAAGGAAACAAAAATTGGAAAATTTTTTTTAAATAAACAACGATTTATCGTCAATGACTCGTAAGAAATTTATTTGTCAGTGATAAATTTTAATCATAAAGATTTTTTTTCTAATTTGATAGTGTAATTTAATTACTAATTAAAATCATTGTAATTAGTTCATTAGTAATTAAAACAGAAAATTTTAATTGAAATGATATTTGTTTATTTGAAAGTAAATTAATTTTTAAGAAAAAAAAAACAGTATTATAAAATAAAAATATCTTAGAGATGTAATTTTTATTTTATAAAAAATTTAAACTATTTTTGCAAGTGATAAAATTTTTGATTGTCATATGGTAATAAATGTTTGAGGAAAGAGAATAGGGTGAGAAAAATAGAGAGAAAGAATGCATGTATGCGTCCATTGAAGTTGTCCTGGCGCACCTTTTATAATTGCACGGTAGATTTAACTCCATTTTGACGTTTTCATATAGCAATTAGCAAAATATCTATTTTGTAAACCAAGGAGCAAATTTTGCTCCAACATTCTATGAGAAAAAAAAATTAATTTCTTTAAATCTTTATAGTTTTCTTAAGGAAGAATCAAAACAAAAATTACTCCTAACTTCATATTTAACGAAAATATTAAGTTAGACTGGAATTTATTTCCCTTCTTTGTTCAATTCTTTCTTAAATCGTCAAATGTTAATTTAAATAATAATTTTCTTTTAAAGATTCGAATTTAAAAATATGCAATGATAAACAAAAATTTTGATTAATTTATTTCTATGGAAAAAATAAAATTAAAATAAAATAATATTCCATAAAAATAAATTAAAATATTTTCTTTTGAAAATTTTTCAAAAAACTTTTCATTTCAATAATCAGCACAAAACTCGAGCTACTTATAAAATATTGAATACCTACAAAAATGTGATAAAATAATTGGATATTTTTATTTTCAAGTAACAAAAGCATCATAATTGCTTTCAATTTTTTTTTAATACCATTTTGAGGCTGTTAATTTAAATATATGCTTTTGCTCTTTTATAAAGAACCAAAAATGTATAAGAATCCGCCTGATACATTACCGATTTTATGAAATTTGTTAATAATGTATCACAAAGACTGCGAGTTTTTGTGCAACAAAAGAGAGAGAAAAAAATAGGCGAGCGATTCCTCTGTTTATACATTGTAATATTAGAAAATTAGAATAAATGTAAATGTATATCGTAGAAAAGATAATAATTATAAGTACAAAGTTATTATTTTGAATATATGGTACTGCGATGCGTCGCAAAATAGACGCACACAGAAAAATATCCCATTGATATCAGAAGAGTTTGATGCAAATGAAAAAAAAAATGTCTGCCTTTAAATATAACAAGAGCCAATAATTGTAAGGCGACATTTTTCAGAATTCAAAAAAAAAAATGTTCATAAACGATATTTCAATATATAATTATACATAGAAGTTTTTCAAATAACTTGGATATAATAGAAAGTTGGAAAATATTTTCAAACTCAATTTTCGTACCCCTCATCATAAACGAAATGCATGAAAATTTTAAATTTCAATATTAGCATTTTTCACATAAAAAACGGAACCAAAGTTATAACAGTTGAAATAGCAAAAAAAAAAAAAATCGGACATTTTTCCAATATGCACAAAATCTTATGTTAACTGGGATATATGTTCCATCATACTGTATTACATTCATTATACTTGCCCAAACACCAATAATACAAGAGATCGTAAAAAAAAATTCAAAAATATTCACGAGTATTTCTATTTCTATTTCAATTTCTAATTCACAGGACAATATTTTATCGTTGTAACGAAAATTGATTGAGAAAAGAGTCGAATCACAGCCTAAGTAATTTTGCTAATTTGTAACGATTGAGTATAACTATTACCCGTTTATTATACAACCGTTACAAAAAATTGATAACTTATATCACAGACATAAAAATCATACTACGTTACACTACTTTACGAATATGTAAATTCTACAACCTACAATTTCGTTCAATTATAATTTTCCCCTTTTCTAAACAAAAAGCAAAGAAAAAAATTGTTCCAAAAATCGTTTATTGTATGAAAATTATTTATATCACACTGTACTGTATAAAAAAGATTGTATTTATTTAACTAAATTCCAATGAATGACAACAAGAGATAATGTGGATTGAATGGAATGGGTGCTAGAGCTTAATTAAAGCTCGAACTAAAATCAAGTCGTTGTACAGCAATAAATTTATTTATTCATTTTGTAACGACTGTTTTTCATACGTTAACGTCTACGTATCACTGTACCTAAGACTCAACGTGTTGTATAACAATATCCAAATTTATACGTGCAAAAAATTAACAGTTTTATTTCTTTATCCCTTGTATTTTTCCCTAAAATTTACCTTATTTTTACCCACAGAAAATTTCTTTTAAAAAGTAATAAATCCACACAAGATTGTTAACAAAATTTTTTTTCTACCGATGAAAAAAAATTATTACAAACAGAAATAAAAGGGGAAAACGAAACGTAATTTCAAGAAAGAGAAATCCGCGCATTATTTGCAGCGTATACATTCTTTTTTCAAACAAATTTTCGCGCAAATTCGTTTGCAGCGTGGAAAAATTTGTTTTCCAAAAGAAAAAAGAAAAAATATTACAAACGGAATTTAAAAAATGAGAAATCCGCGCAAGTCTTTGCAGCGTTCGCATTTTTTTTAAAACAATCATTACAAACAAAAATTAAGGAGGTAATCACAGCAGTTTTAAAAATGAAATATACGTGAAAGTACTTACTCATCACCGCAAATTCCCTTAATACTGCGATGGAAATGAGATCCCTCAATGGATCTAGTTCCGAAAAATTATGTAGAAACCACTTTTTATCCATCCTCCTTTGTCTATTAATCTAAAACACAAAAAGAGAAAAATATAAAAATTTAAATTCTTCGTACTTTCGTTTACAACTTTGGTTACAATTGAGTTCATCGCACTTCAATCGAAGAAATATCAAATATATTCTCGAATATTTTTTCATAATTACCCAAACTAATAATTATTCATTCTCCAAATATAATTTATAATTAAGAAAACATAAACGTCAATAGTAGAATATCTGATTATAATTGTTTTATAATTCCTATTGTATATTTATTCATTTCGTTAAATAATTCTAACGTGGAATAAAAATATTCTAATGGTCTTAGAAATTGTTTTTAATATAGGTGCAAATACACACCATGTATGTACAATAAATATAACGTCAAAACAAAACAAAAAAATTCATAGTTACATATTTCCCTATAGGGATACAGTTTATATCCTTTTACAGTGGGATATCAAACGGTTTTGTGAAAAATGGAAAGCTTCTTTAAGTCTCAATTTAAATTCAATAGGTTTTTATTAATTTCTATTGGTCTTTGGCCACTTGAGATAAATGTGCTACAAAAAATGTGTTTTTCACTCTCAATCTTTTTAATTTTCTCCCACATATTTTTACAGGCATGTTAATCATATTTAAGCAAATCTATCGAACATTATTTTTTATATTATTATTATTATTATTATTATTATTATTTTATTTTTTTTATATTTTTTTTATTTTTGATATTATTTTTTAACTACTTTTAATTCCAAAGGATTAAATTGAAATTAACAAAACTTGTATGAAAATTTTTATTCTTGATTGTATTTTTTAAGGTAGGAACATTAATAGTGGCATTAAAGGAAGGAGACATTGACGTTATTTTAGAATCAGTTCCATATGTTTTAATCGATTGCACAATTTCTGTGAATATAATTTTGTGGCTAATTAACTTAAATAAAGTGAGTTTTTTTTTATTACTCTTTTTATAAATTTTGTAACGCAATTTCATTAATTTCTGAATATAAAAAACAACTTTTTTGAAAAGGATTCAGAACATAATGATCAATCGCAGTCAATAAATTAACACTATGATCGAATGTTTTAGATAAAAAACCTTTTTGAACGTCTTTATTGCACTTGGGAATACTTTCTTCCCGAGGAAAGATACATATTGGAAAAATATGCTTTTAAAAGTAGAAAATTCACTGTATCTTACGCATGTAAGTATAAAACTTATGAAATTCAATAGAAATTTTCTTCTTTACTAATTTAATAATAAATTTTTTTTAATAATATTTCAGTGATTATTTATGGGATTCTTGTCCCATTCATGTTACTTCAATTCTATTTAATATTTAATGATTCATTTCCAAGCACAAAGGAGACAACCATACATCTCCTTTTCACAGTAAAAAATTTCCTCAATATTGGAAAATATTATTATTTTACTCTTGCGATGACATTTTTTAGTTCCTGTGCAGTAATGAGTGCATTCGTTGCACTTGACACAATATTTATCATTTTCATTCAACATGCTTGTGGAATGTTTGCAATACTTATGTAAGAAATATACATTTTTAGCATTATGCATTATTTATTATAAAAATACTATATTATAAAATACAAATAACAAAATGGTCAATTTATGGCAATTTTAAATTTCAATTTCAATTTCAATTTTAAATTTCTACCAGTCATTAGTAATTTATTGTAATTTATTTATTTATTTATTTACTTGTAATTTATCTTGAGAACTTTGCTTGTTTTAATTAAATTAAAAAACAAAAATATTATTCACATTTCTTTAAGGAAATAAATAATGAAATTATTTTACAGACAACGTTTGCAAAATATAACAGGAGATGATAACTTTTTTGATAAACAGAATGCTAATAAAAAACGAAGACTAAGTCGTAAAATTGTTACTGAATGTTTGACAACACATCAAACAATTATCGAGTAAGTTGTTTTGTGAAAAAAAACTATAAATTTATCATTAAAATTTTATTTTTCAAATATTATCACGATTTTCTCATATACAGATTTTCAGATCTAGTTAACTCGGCTTTCTCTTTTCGATTTCTTTTATCAGTTACCATAATGACTGCCGTTCTAAGTTTTACATCATTTTGCGTAAGAATTACTTTTATCTCAACATTTTTTCACAATAAAATAAAAAAATTAATTACTAAAATTATCCTTTTTCAACAATGTTTAAAGGATATCTTTCAAATTTTAGACACTTGAATATCGAAATACTCTTATTATTACGATAAGATTCATGACCTTGACTTCAGTTTTGATTTTTCATCTTTTCAATAAATTTTGGCAATGTCAAACATTAATTGATCACAGTATCTTGTTTAGAAATTCTATGTAAGTAAAAATAAACAACCAACGCAACATATTACTGCAATATTTTGTGACATTTGGGGAAATTATTTTATCAACTTAAATAATGAAAATATGATTTCAGCTATAATTCCAATTGGTACAACTTATCACGCAATGCAAAGAAAATTTTGTACATTATGTTAATTAGATCTGAAAAGCTGTGTAAAGTAACAGGAGGAAAATTCTTCGACATGTCCTTTCTCACTTTCGTAAGGGTATGAACATTTTTTAATTTAACAGAATTCAAATTAGAATTCGTTAAAAATTTTTCTCTTTCTAATAATATAATATAAATTATATTTTTTTCAGATTTTAAGTACAGCAGCTTCATACTTTGCAGTTTTAGTAACCGTCAAATAATTATACGTACACTGCAACTCCAATTATATATAGACAATTTGGAGTTACAGTGTATCATAATTTCAACCATTTCTGCAATTTTAATCAAACTTTCTAAATATATATTCTTTATACAATAAGAATTGAAAACTAATAAATGTTTGGAAATAACATTAGACAAGTTTTTTTTATTCAACTAATTAAAATATAAAAGTCCATCGATTAAAATATGTTGTACGAAGGAAAAATTGATTTATTGCTGCAAATAATTATATTCCATTTATGATATAAAATGCGTCCAGGACTACTTGCCCTCTCCCCTAATGATAGGAAAATTATTTTTTTATACAAATACAAATACATATTATCTATGTACATAAACTTGTACAAACATCGACAGGACCAAAACAAAAAAAAAAAAACATAAATAGAACAGTCTTTAAAGGTATACAACGTAAACTCTTTCTCTATATAGTTTTCAACCGGTTTGTGTGAAATGGATAACTTCTTTAAGTCTCAGTTTAAAATCAATAGGTTTTTATTAATTTCTATTGGTCTTTGGCCATTGAAGATAAATGTGCTAAAAAAGATGAGTTTTTTACCCTTCATCTTTTTTGTTTTTTGTCAGGCGTTTTTACAGGTAAGTTAATAATTTTTTAAACAAATTTAACAAAAAAAATTTATAACTAAACACCCAGAGAAATGTTTTATTTGAACCAAATATAATTTATTTGAGTTAAATAAACATATATTTGTCTCAGAGCCAACTAAATTATTTATTTGTTTTAAATAAAAATTTTATTTTAACCAAATAAAAATTTTTATTTAACCAAATAAAAATTTTTATTTAACCAAATAAATTTTTATTTAACCAAATAAATTTTTATTTGAACCAAATAAATTTTATTTGTTCCAAATAAATAGTTTATTTGGCTCAGAGACAAATATATTTTTTTTCTGGGTGAAGAAATGTTTCATTCTTGAATATTTCGTATACACATATTTTTGTAAAATTAAGTAATAATTTGTTATGTTTTAATTTTTATCGAATTTTTTAAGATAGGAACTTTAATAGTGGCATCTAGGGAAGGAGACATTGATGTTATTTTAGAAGCAGTGCTAAATATTGTACTCGACAGTATAGTTATTGCAAATATTATATTGTGGCTAATTAATTTTAACAGAGTGAGTCACTCTTAAAATGAATAATGTGTAAAATGTCTGATATTTTTTAAAATAGTAATAATTGTTTTAAATATTCACATTTTTTCAGATGAAAAAAATTCTCAAAGATATCTATTCCACGTGGCAATACTTTTTACCTGAGGAGAAATCAATATTGAAAAAATATGCAAAAAAAAGTCGAAAAATTACTGTAACCTATGCCTGCAAGTGAAATAATTTATTTAATTTTATTTAGAAATTTTATTAAAGTAATTGTGCTATATGGAGAATTATCAAACATGATTAATAGCATTTTCATATTTTAGGGGTTTTATACGGAACTCTTATTCCGTACATGATTTTTCTGCTGTATCCAATTTTAACAAATTCACTATCACGAAAAACTAAGACAACTATGCAATTCCTTTATCCAGTGAAAAATTTTCTCAATATTCAAAACTATTATTACTATATTCTTGCGATGACATATTTTGGTACGCTTTCTATAATCAGTGCATTTGTTGCGTTTGACACAATATTTGTCGTTTTTATCCAACATAGTTGTGGAATGTTTGCGATATTGATGTAAGGCAACGTTCATACATTTTTTATCATTATTTAGAAAATATGTAATTGTTTAATATTAAATTATTTTACAGGCAACGTTTGCAAACTATAACTTTAGAAGATGCCACCATTTCTCAGCTCAATGTTAATAAAAATCAAGGCAAAAGTTGTAAAGTTGCTATTGAATGCTTGAAAGCACATCAAATTATTATTGAGTGAGTTTTTTCTTGAAAACTAAATAAAATGAATTTAAAGGTTTTCAATTTTCTCAGATATTAATATGATTTTAAAATACAGATTTTCAGATCTAGTCAATTCTACCTTTTCTTTTGGACTTCTAATATCAACTACATTAAACACGGTTCTTTTAAGTTTTACAGCATTTTACGTAAGAATGATTATTATCCTTATTATTAAAAGAACGAAAAAAAACAGGTATTAGGATAAAATTTTATTTTACATTTTAGGCTCGTGAATATCGACACACTCCCGCTATTATGGTCAGATACACGATTTTAACATTAGCAGAGATTTTCCATCTGTTCAATAAATTTTGGCAATGTCAAACATTAATTGATCATAGTATTATGTTTAGAAATTCCATGTAAGTATAAAAATAAACATAAGCATGAAGTGTAGATTAATTTAAATTAATCAATAAATATATTATTTCAGCTATGATTCCAAATGGTATTATGCATCATCTAAGACAAAAATGATTTTGTACATTATGTTAATTAGATCTGAAAAGGTGTGCAAAGTAACAGGAGGAAAATTCTTCGACATGTCCTTTCTCACCTTTTCAAGAGTATGCATTTTTTTATAATTATTAATAAAAGCTAACGGTCTTGTAAAAATTAAAATCTAGCTGTCAAAAATACTTATAATTATGAATTCTTACTTTTTCAGATTTTAAGCACAGCAGCTTCATACTTCACAGTATTATCAGCCATAAAATAATTATAAATAATATGAAATATAATAAAAAAAATTTGTTTTCAAATTGCAAACAGTTTGTTACTAACATATACCTAATTGACATAAATTTTTGAGGTTATATTTTTGTCGAAATTTAATTACACAAATAAATAAAAAGTTTTATAATTACCAACAAAAATTATTTAAAATCTTGAATCTACACATAAAAGTAAACCAAAACATTAATAACTATTCTATTACTCTCGACATTATTTATCATATTTTGTTTTTTATTATTAATTGTTCAAAACAAAAATTTTCTACTTTTCAACTTTTTAATTTAATAACATTCGTCGCAATTCGTTGACTTATACAAGTGTGACAACAGTAGAAAATGAAAAAACTAAGTGCCACCAACTTAAGATTTAAAAAAAATTAGTCTTTGTACATTTACCAATTTTTAATAGTAATAATATTATTTTCCAATTAATTTTAATTCATTCCCCTTGTACTATATTGAGGTTAATTTTTGATAACTATATTTATTATATATTAATTATTTTAATCATATTTTTACCTTCTTAATCAAGATGATTTTTGAATTCAGCGCTACAGGGCTATGTGACACCTAGCGGCAACGATTCCAAGTCATAGTTGTCAAAATTTTTAGGTTATCTTTTTGTCACAACACTTTTACCAAATATATCGACTTTCTTTGTAATTCTCAAAAAAGCTAATATGATATTTCGATTCTTTAAACAATACTGAACTTAATTAAACAAAAACTTTTACAATTCACGGTATGATCTAAAAGACTTTAATAGATTTAATTTTTAGAAACACAGAGCACATGTTCACTATTCACGAAGTCACTAGACAATGCGCTCTAGTGCCAACCCAAGGTACCAAAATAATAAAATGCCTAACCTTCTGCCACTTTCGCCAACATAACAAAATAATTTTTTTGAAATTCACTTTCCCATTATTATTATTATTTATCAAGTTAAAAAACTATTTTTAATAATAAAAAAATGGAAAATGTTAATAAATACTTATTGTTTAATATTAAGAAGTATATAATTCTCTAGTTTAAAAAATACTTTCAAGAATATATAAAATTTTTAATTGTCAATCTGGCGCCATTTTTATGTTATGCATTTTAGGCGGCATGTGTTGTTTACAAATTGGTGAAAAGTTGTATTATGTATTGATGTCCTTGTAAAAAATAAAGCGTAGATACTGATTTTCATATTTAAATCACGTAAAACAATTGTTTTTGAAAAGTTGCTCAATTTTGTGACAAAACAATATGTCAAAAGTAAGTATTGCCAATTTATATTTTACGTAAGAATCTAAGAAATTAAATTTGTTTGTTTTGAGGTTAGGATTTACATATATACAAATTTGTTATTAATTTTATTTATATGTCACATTGTAACTATTTTACTATTTAATATGAAACTATTCACATAATTTTTCTATTAGATAATTTTTATAATTTTCTGGAAGAAATATGTTTTTAAAAAATAGTATTTTCTAGAAGGAATCATATTTTTAAGTTCCTTTCACATTTGGTGTAACGCATAATTAACAATTTTTATGGTTGAGAAATATTACAAAATGTAATTTTAATCCTTAAAGAAAAAAAATTGTTTTGATACAAATTTATAAAAGCTAAGTGAAGTATATAGAAATCATTTTTCTCAGGATATCAGATCATTTTTTAAACCAATTGGAAATAAACCTGCTCCAAAAAAGGAACCAGTATTAATTTCCTCCGACGAAGAAGAAGATGTAAAATCCTCGAAAATTGCGAAAAAAGCGAAGGTTACTTTTAAATTTTTATTAAAATACGTTAATGTTTTTTATTTATTTTTTTTATTTTAGAGTTAAAATATTTTAAAAGTTGTGAATAATTTGAATTTTTGAAACAGGTTGTAGAGAAAAAACGTAAGAAACGTGTTTTGTCTGATTCTGAGGATGATGAACCTATTAAAAAGGAGGATCATAAAAAAGCAGAGAAAAAAACGACGGAAAATCATAAAAGTGTTTCGGCATCCGAAATATTTGGTAAAGGTCCAATAAAAAGGGAAGCCGCTACTAAAATTGTCAAGAAACCGAAGGAAATTAAGGAAGTTAAGAAAGCTGACAAGAAAAACAAAAGCGTACGTGAAAATTCAAATTTTCTTTTAATAATGCTTTACTTTCCATTTTTACCCCTATTGTTAAATTCATTTTTACATTTTAGGAATTGGAAGTTCACGATGACGATATCAATTCCACACTTCTTGAATTAGTTGCTCAAGAAAATGCAGCTGCCGCCAAAGCTGAAAAAGTTGAAAAAATGGACCCTGTCAATGGCACTTTGGAAAAAATTAATATAGAGCCAGGTCAGAATTTTTTCTTTTACCTAAAAATTTTCCTTTTTATTTAGATTTCAATTTTTTGTAATAATAAGTCAAATTATTTCTCAGTCATCAAGAAAGAAAAACCCAAACACAAAACATCTCCCGCGAAAACAAAAGAAACAAAATCCCCCAAAGAGGACAAATCCTCAGAAAATAATCACGATACAAAAGTGGGCACTAAACGTAAATCAAATAAAACTCACAGTAAATTGGAAATTGATGTGAATGAAAAGAGTACGAAAAAGGCAAAATTCGACGTGTCTTCCGATTTGTTTGAGGAAATAATTGAAAAGAAAAAACAAAGTACCGCTCTATATCAACAATTTTTACATCGTGGTGGAGCACGTAATCCCGGTTCAAAGGAAATTCCTGAAGGCGCCGACTATTGTCTTGCCGGTTTAAGTTTCCTCGTGACTGGTGTTCTCGAATCCCTTGAACGTGACGAGGCCGAGGAATTAATAAAAAAATATGGCGGTCGAATGCTTCAGCAAGTTTCACGTAAAACTAATTATGTGATTCGTGGCGATCAACCAGGTCCGTCAAAAATAACTAAAGCTGAGAGTTTAAAAGTACCAATAATAACGGAGGACGAATTATTGGATTTAATTCATACACGACCCGCTGGAAATAGTAGCAATGTTATACAAACGCATAGAAAAGCGAAAGAACACATTCGCGCCAAATCACCGGAACCCGAACCAATTCATCCCATTTCGCCACCCAGGAAACTTCACAAGCCCAATGAATCTGAGAAATCAGAGAAATCAAGTGAAAAACACTCTGAAAAAACTTTAGAAATCAAAGACAAAGAAGAGAATGAAAAATCTACGGAGAGAACTGAGAAAAATGACAAAATGTCGACAGTGTTAGAAAATAAGGCGAATAAAGTAAAGAGTGAATCTTCGGATTTGACGCTGGTCACAAAAACAGAAGCTCTGGTGGAGAAATATCGTCCGCAAACAATAAAGCAATTAATTGGTCAACAAGGAGATAAGAGTAATGCAAAAAAATTCCATTTTTGGTTGAGCAATTGGTATAAGAATCGCAGTTCAAAAGTGAAACCCACAAGGCCAACGCCATATACGAAAAATGACGATGGAGCATTTTTCAAAGCTGCTCTGCTTTCTGGTCCCCCAGGAATTGGAAAAACGACAACTGTTTATGTTGTCACCAAAGAACTTGGATATGATTTACTCGAGTTTAATGCCTCGGACACGAGGAGCAAAAAATTATTAAAAGATCATGTTTCCGATTTGCTGTCAAATACAACCGTTAAGGGTTACTTTACAAGTAAGACAATTTTTAAATTAAATCATTTTCTAATTTTATTTTCATAAAATAATTACAATATAAATATCGCAGGCGATAAACCAGAAAAATCAACTAAGAAGCATATTCTGCTGATGGACGAAGTTGATGGAATGGCGGGAAATGAAGATCGCGGTGGTTTACAGGAATTAATCGCTTTAATTAAATCCACGGACATTCCTATTGTTTGCGTTTGTAACGATAGAAATAATCCAAAAATGCGAACCTTGTCCAATTACACATTCGATCTTCGCTTCCAGAAACCGAGAGTTGAGCAAATTAAGGTGAACATAAATTGAAATTCAATTTTTAATCATTTTTTCTGGATATTTTGAAACATTTTTAAAATAAAATAAATTCTAAATATATAAATAAAAAATATAACAGAAGTAAAAAAATTAGAAATAATAGAAATATAAGATTTATTCCAATTTGTGGGGATACTTTTCATTTTAGGGCGCAATGATGTCGTTGTGTTTCAAAGAAGGGATAAAAGTGGAATCCGAGGAATTGAGTCAATTGATTGAATCAACGAATCAAGATATTCGTCAAGTCATTAATCATTTAGCATTACTGGGTGCAAAAGTGGACAGTAATAATGAAACTGACAGTAAACGAACATTAAGTAAAGATTTGAAACTCGGCCAATGGGATGTTGTTAAAAAAGTTTTTACTGAATCGGAACATAAAAATATGAATATTCACGATAAAAGTGGTTTATTTTTCCACGATTACAGTATAGCTCCATTATTTGTTCAAGAAAATTATCTTTCCGTTGTTCCCAAGGCTCCAAAGTAAGTCTTATGTTCATTTATTTAATTATTGCTGTCAGAGATTTTAATTGGTTTTGCAAAATTGCAATCTTATTTTTTTCTTTGTTGTTTAGGAGTGAAATTTTAGAAAGAGTGGCAAAAAGTGCAGAAAGTTTATGTATTGGTGATCTCATTGACAATTCAATTAGAAGTAATGGAGCATGGTCACTTTTACCAACTCAGGCAATGTTCTCGTCTGTGATTCCTGGATCTTTAATGTCCGGTTACATGTCCAGTGGAGTTAATTTTCCAGCTTGGCTTGGTAGGAATTCCAAACGTAATAAAATGGATAGGTGAGAATATTTTTGTTTATTTTAAAAAATAAAATTTATTTGAAAAAATAATATATATATTTTAAAATAAATTTTTCTTCTTAGATTATTACAAGAAATAACGGTTCACGCTCGTACGACAACAGGAGCGAGCAAGGAGGCTATAAATTTGGATTATCTACCTCAATTGAGGGAGGCTATCACGAGACCTTTAATTGCAGAAGATGTTGAAACTTCTATCGATGTCATGAATCAATATCATTTAACAAGGTTTATTTTATTTATTTCTTTTCATTTTAATTACATTAGATACATTATTACTAAATTTTATAAAAATAATGTATTCATTTTTTAATGTCTTTCTTTGTAACTTTAGGGACGATTTTGATTCAATATTGGAAGTTTCTCTATGGCCTGGAAATCGTAATCCAATGCAATTCATCGAAACAAAGGTTCACAGATTTTTAAAAAATATTTACCAAATATTTTTATTTAATTTTTAGTAGCATTTAAAATTCTTTAATATTATTCCTTAAATTATTCTTGCAAATGCTTGAGACTTCTCTGTATAAAAATATAATGGCATGTTTAGGTAAAATCGGCATTTACAAGGGCTTATAATAAAAATGCTGCAACCGCTGCGTATGCGCTAAATGCGACTGTCACTAAAAAGAAGAAAACTGCAGCTTCACAGGAAGAGGAATTGGAAGGTTTAGAAGATGAAGAAGTCGGGGATTCCGAGGAGGAAGATGATATTGATGTTTCGAAGTTGATGAAGGTAAATGAAAAATTTTATTTTCACAATTTTTTAAATCTTAATTTTACAATATAAATAATTTATGTTTTAATGGAAATTTTATTTAATATTAAATTAACAATAATACAATTTTCAATTATATAAACGAATTTTTATTTTTCCATACTAATATAATTGAAGATTATTAATTTTCTAAACTAATTTTAGACGAAGAAAACCACAGGAAAAAAAAAAGCTTCTACAAAAGATGAAAATAAACCATCGACAAGTAAGAAAAACTCGAATACTGATGATAAACCAAAACGAGGAAGAGGTCGAGGAAAAGCAAAATAAAAATCTGAATGAAGTTTATGTAACAAAAATTCTTTTCATTTTGCATCTGCCTGTTTTGTCAAAAAAAGAATATATATATTTATATTTTTCATCAAGGATTTCTAAAATTTTTTGCATCTTTTTTTAATTTTTTGAAATATTCTTTTATAAGATTTTGTTCCATTTTTCTAAATATGCGGCTAATAATTTTTTGTTTATAATTCAATATATTATTTTTGATTTTATCATCTATTTATTTTATTTGCAGAAATTGTGATAAATTATTGTACTCAATTAATTTTTGTCTTAAATAATAATTGTATTTTTGAAAAAAAGTAAATGTCAAATTTTGTATCCTACATACCATTTAATTCTAACTATTGGTAAAAAATTTATGAATTCTTTTAGAATATGAAAAAGTTTTTTGTAAATAATTTTTTTAGCCTCAAAAGTCAACAACATTTGAGAAAGAAAATAATACAAATTAGTTTTATTTTAATTCTTTTACTTAAAAAATACAGAATGTTCATATAATCGCAGATAAAAATGAATTTTTAAAAATTCAATTTAAAATTTCATTTTATGAAATTTTTTTCGGTGAGAAATGTGACACATTGTGTGTCTTTTTCATGACTTTGATAATTCTACAATACAATTTTAAAAAAAATGATTTTATTTACTGAATTGTCACATATTTATCACAGAATCAGACAAGTTCTCCTCTGGTTTGCACGCATTCTGTAAAACGAATTTTATATTTAAAACATATTTTTATTTACTTTTTGTTGAAAAATTATTTTTTTTATGTGAGATAAATTAAAAACAATACATATTTAATTATTTGAAAAATTTGAATTAAAATCATAAAATACTTAAAATTTTGATTTTTAAAAATATATTTCGCAAAATATTAGAGAAAAAACAGAAAAATATTTCACGTACGTTTATTGCTGCTTTTCCAACCAATATATTCATTAGTCTTTTTGTTCTCAGCAGTGAGCCAATCCATTAGAGGTTTGAAATAATCCAAGAGACCTGAGCTACTCATTTTTCGTTGACCTGTCAATACTTCCATAGCATCCTGCCATGGTTTAGACGATCCCATTTTCAGCATTGCCCTAAAAAGAAAAAATTTTCTGTATTTTTTATCATTCTTACATGATAAAACATTATTCCAACAATTTCAAACAAATTTAAAAAATTACTAAACATTAAATTTTTTTTTAAATATTTAATGACAAAATGAATAAATTATTTATTTATTTATTCACTTTTAATTTTAACTCCTTCATTTGTAAAAAAAATTAACTTACTTCATACGATTTCCTGCCTTCTTGCTGTCCGTGATGTCGCACTCGTGAAGTGGTTTCGATTTCGGATCGTTTGGATCAAATTCACCAGCTTCAATACACAAGGCTCGATGAAATTGGAATTGAACAACAAAACTGACGTAATAACGTAAATATTCAACGTCCGAAATTATATGATATTTCGAAGCAGCATCAAAATCTTCCTCTGTTCTATCAACTGGGGGCTCGATTCCTTGATATTCTTCTGACAATTTCCACCTGAGAATGTTCGTTTATTAATTTAAAAAAAATATGTATATAATCGAAAATTTTAAAAACGCTAATCAAAAAATTTGTTTTCATACCAATTACAATTATACTGATCAGGAGTGACTTCGCCTCTAAAGATATTCCATCTCCATAAATCCATAATATAAGCGAATGGAAGAAAGACGATTTTCTCCATTCCTTTCAAATACAAATGATTTAATGAGGCTTCATCGTCAGCCGTGTAATTTTCCAAAAGTTTAATTTTCTGCAAATGATCGGGCGTTGATACACTCAAACTCATAACATCGCCAATTGCCTCATGAAATCCTGGATTTGCACCTTCACGATAGACAAC
Source organism: Leptopilina clavipes (assembly GCA_001855655.1). Classification (NCBI taxonomy): domain Eukaryota; kingdom Metazoa; phylum Arthropoda; class Insecta; order Hymenoptera; family Figitidae; genus Leptopilina; species Leptopilina clavipes. The sequence continues at coordinate 38,155 of JUFY01034491.1, forward strand.
CGGTTGATTCTTGTATTGCAAATAATATTGAATATGTCCCATTTCATGATGTGCCGTTAAAAGTGAATCCGAAGTCAATCTCGTGCATTGTTTAATTCGAAAATCGTCACCATCATAAAAGTCCCATGCGCTAGCGTGACAAACGATTTCACGATCAGTTGGTTTCGTTAAAATTGAATTCTTCCAAAACAATTCAGGCATTGCACTCATATTCATTGATACAAAACAGGATTCGGCCAATTTAAATATTCGATTTGCATTGTAATCTGCAGAAACAGAAACAAAAATTAATACCATTCTTCACAATAATCATTATATTAAACAATGGTAATAAAATTTCGTTTTAGAGAGAGAAAAAAATTGTTTACTTTGTGCAACGAGAGCTGGAGTGGCATCAGGCAACATTTTGCCGGTGTATGGAATAGTAAAGTCGGCAATATTGTCCCATGTTTGGGCCCACATGTTACCAAGAAGATGAGCTGGAATTGGTCCATCCTTGGTGACAATAGTCTCGCCATATTTTTCTCTCAACTTCCTTCTCACATACGCGTGAATTTGCAGATAAAGTGGTTTGATTTCTTGCCAAACATCCTCTAAAAATATGATTTAACAAAATATTTTACTCTTAATTATTTTACATCTTTTGTATTCTTAATTTTTGCATCTTCTTTTAGATAGATTCAAATTATTTTTAAATATAATTAATATTAATAATTAAATAATCTTCTCATTTTTAGATTTCTTTTTAGTTTTAATTTTACATTTTTTTTATATTTATATGGTTTACAAATGAAATGAAAATTTTATTTATAATTTATAAAAAAACTAAAAGTTGATAATGCAGACAAAAATTATAATTTTTTTTAGTACTACCTGTTTCGTCATCAATATATACGGTACAAGCTTGTTATCTACAAATCGTAAATTTTACACAAACAAATACTTTTTCAGTTGTTGTTGATTTCCCTATTTTTGAATGTAATAATAACCTTGCCAGAAATTTTAACAGGACAACTTTCCAAAATCTTGTTTGTTAAATTTCTTAACCAAAATAATTTCCTCATTCAGAGAAAATAAAAAACTTTTCATATATTTATATTTGAAACAAATATATTTATTTAATATAATAATTGTTTTAAAAGATAAGCATATTTCGTTTAAAAAGAAAATTGCAAAAGATTGGAACTATTTGAAAAATATGTCTCTCACCAACTTGTTCCTGGAAATTTTCGGCTTCATATTCATTTAACCATTCTTCAGACTTATCATTGAATCCATTCAATCTTGCTGCCTCGTTTCCAAGTTCCACGTATCTGGGGAAAAATGGTTTCATTTTTTCAGCCGACACTTTTCTCCACTGAATCCAAATATGTTTAAGAACGTCAGGATCGCGACTTGTGGCTAACAATTCAGTGATTTCTGGTTCAAGGGCCAAATCGCATTTCGTAGGATTTCTTAGTTCGCAAATTTTTGCCGTCGAATAAATCTTTGACATTTGACTCGTAATGTTTTCATATTCCTCAAAAAGCTGCAATCATGTGTAATTTGAAAAAAAAATTGATTAAGAGATAAGTTAATTAAAAAAATGGTTTAAAAATGTAAAAAAAGAATCATACTTTTTCTGGTAAAGCGGACGTTCCTATGGTGCTGATTTTGGAAAATTGTCTCTTTAAGTCTTCATCTTTTAAATCTTTCCATGGAAATTCGTTAACTTCTTTCCACAATTTCTTTTGATAATCAGCAGCTTGACTCGAGACTTTTATTTTCTCAGCCAAATTAGTGTCTGTCAAATTACTGTCATAATTCCATGACGCCGTTACTTCCTTATTGTTCCATGATCCAAGTTCATTGTTTGCTTTCTTTAAAAATTCCCTCGCCTTTTTCAATAAATCTTTCGATTCATTTTCATTTACTGGAGTTTCGGTCTCTAGTTCTTTAGTTTCTTGCGGAAATCCTGTTGAAACTGCTACAAGAACTGCCAATATCAGCAGACTACAAAAAACAAAATTATAAAAATTTATTTATTTTTTAAATTCGTAAGAAATTAACATTAACATATTTTTCTATTTAAATTTGTGTTAATTTTAAACTTACTTTTAATATTTTTATATTTAAAACAATTAATAACAAACATTGAAAATTAATTTTTATTTTTAATTAAAAGGAAACAAATTTTAAATAATAAATTTTAACGAATTACTTTTCTTATAAAAGTCCACTAATTCGATAATAATCGAAATACTTCAAATAGTAAACATATTTTCTAGTTGTGTTTCATTCACGGCCTTTGACTGTTATTAAAGTACAAAGGAAAATAAAATAAATTCTATAAAAATATAATATTACAAACTTACGCTCGCAACATCTCGATTTTGTTTTTCTTAAGAAACCAATCGAGATTGAGGAATCAAACAATTCTTTACAAACACAAAATAGTCACAATTTCACAGTGGCAAAAATTAAAAATACTCTTCGTATAAGGTATTCAATTCCCACTGCCCACTACTACTAAATGTGTCTTCAATGGCAAGCTGTTACTTTTATGCTATTTCCCCACTCTTTTGTGCTTCAATATTCCTTCATGGACCTTGCTCTTCAGATTGTACCTGATAAAAAAAAAGAACCAATATATAAATTAAACGTTATCTGTAATTTCAATTTTTTGTTCACTTTTTATATATTAAATCAATTTCTATATTTCAATAAAATATTTGCAAAGTCTATTGCAGTAAGTCTTTCATATAAACATAGAATGATTTATAGATAGTAAAATGCAACGCGAGTATAACTTGTTTTAAAAATTATAGCTATCGTATAATTTCCTTAACATAGAATAAAAATAATATTCAACATGTCAAATATAAAAAATTAATTATTTATTATTAATTAATATAATAATTGAAAATGCTTTCGTAAGAAAAAAAAATTGGAATATTTTTGTATATTAAACATACATGTTTTTTTTTGTTACGTTTTATTTCCTTAATCGATAATTGTATAATCATTTTGAAGTTGATTATATTCCAATTTAAATATTGCTTTAAATAAATATTAATATTAATAATGTTTATCATAACAGTAATATTTCTTTAATAAATATTAATTCTTTAGAATTCAGAATCGTTTCACTGTATTTAGAATGAAAATTCATTTTCGAATAATAATTATAAGCTAGTTGAGAAAAAATTAATTAAAATTACAAAAATTATAATTAGTTATTTTTCATGTATTTCAGACCTTTTAAGAAGCTCGGTTGGAGAGCAGTTTATAATAAGACGAATGAGAGCGAGAGATGATTCGCCGTCTCCTACTCCTTCAGGGCGAGTAAATTTGGAACCTCGAGCACATAATAAACTCCAAATATGGCCCTTCTTATTGCCAATTCGTTAATTCCTAGACAAAGAAGATTCGTGTTATCAATTTAGAAGGAAAGAAATGTATTTTTTAAAACGAATGCATAAATTACAAATAAAATTAAATTTGTTTAAAAAAATAGTTCGTTTTAATTATTCTTCGTTTTTCTAATCACTTTTGAAATGATTATTATCAAAAAAACCTAATCATTTGATTAATTTCTTATCATTAATAAGTCCCAAAAAAATTATTATGACAATATATAAATATTGATAAAAAATTATAATCTATATTTTTATGTCCACTTACTTTGTAATTTTTTGTTTAAATGATTCAATAAATTTTAACGATAAATAAATAATAGAATATGTCATTAAATGCAACCTGACACAAATTATTTTTATATCTTTCGTAGGTTTGCGTCACGTCCTCTCAATTTTACGTGAGTCTAGTATTAATTTCACTTGTTTCCTCAAAACATGTCCTTGTCGTTGACCAAGAAATTACACTTTATTTCTGCATTGCATATTAACGTTATTTTATTTCCTCAAGCAAAACTTGAAAATTTTGTTACTGTATTTTAAAAAATAATAGTCCTTTTGCAAAAAGAAAAACAAAATCTTCGTTGATATAAAGTGACAATATTCAGACTAAAAAATTAATCATTTTTTAAAATGAAAAGTGAGAGTCTTATCTTTTTATAATAATAAAAAAATATCTCATCTTAATTATTATATAATTGATAACAATTATTGTCGTATTAATAAATAAAAGGGATCAAAGAAATTGTTTTTAATAAACAATAAAAAGGAAAAAATTAAAAAATAAAGAAAAATGGGTTTCTTTGAGTGAATCTAAAAATGTTTACGAGCACTCAATAAATTCATTGATCATCGAAATTTTCAGGTATAAAATTTAAAAAGGAAAAAAGAAAAAAGCAAATAATGCTAAATAAATGATACGAAACGAGTGATAACTAAAAGAGAAGGTTGTCGCCGAGGCTTGACCATCATCTAATTGTTTCGCTTCTCAGTTCCTCACCTTGAAAAGTTAATAGTCCACCTCTTTTGTATGTATATGAAAACTTTCCCATTGCACAAAAACCAATTTTTATCGTGATAATTCAATGCTAAGTACAGACCTAGACACCAAATTTTACGAGAATTCGGTTTCCTTTTGATCCTTGGGTAGAGTATAAAGAAGAATTTTATTGACACTTCTTAATTGGTCGGATTTTTTTTCCTTCATTGATACAGCCATATTTTTCATCCTTGAACCTGCAGCAAAAAGAAAAAAAAACAGTATGAATTTATTGCCATTCTTTTATTTTTCTTTCATCAATTTTTTAGCTAGTCAACAAAATATATATTTTCTAATTTGACAAGTTTCTATTTTGGAAAGTTATTTAAAGAATGTGGAACAGGTTTTGAGTTTTATGATAATCTCAAGATGAGTTGATTTTTGTTTTTCTATTTCTTTCATATTGATTTATAAATATATGATATAGTAAATAATGTTAAAAAATATTTTTTTTATACATTATTCACTAATTTTTTTATTTTTATTCAATTATTTTAGTAAAATGACTAATTTTTAGCAATATTTTGTAAAATTTAATTTAAAAAAATATTAAAAAATTAATTTACCAATGAAGTTTCGAAAGAATTTCAAAATGTAAAAATGAAACAAAAATAATGAAAAAAATACGTTCAGTATTGAAAGCTTTTCGTTATATTGTTAGAAAATCTTCCGGATTTCATTTTCAAGGCATCAATTTTAAAAATCATAACAGACCTACTATTTTAAAAATAAAATCCACTAAAATACTTTTGGCAATTAACCTTTGCGTTTCCTAGATACTTTTCTAAAAATTATCAGTGACCTGCATTCCATCAAAATGTAATAATTTAACAAAAATTTGGAAAAATTAATATAATGGAAATTAGGAAAAGAAAAAGGAAGGATTAACTGAAAATTCAAGAAATAAGAATAGAAATTTAGAAAAAACTAAAATTAGAAGATGCTGGTGCCTTTCTTTAATTATTATTATTCGATATTAAAGTGCCTTCGCTGAAGAAGCACTAGGTCAAGTTATTTATAATAAAAAGAAAGACTGATTTTTAGAAATCGAAGCATTAACAAATAGCTTCTATCGCCAATTCGAATAGAGAAGGTCTTATGTCCGAATTTGGGGAGATCGGTCAGAATATGCTAAATTATCCAATCTTGCTCGGGGGAGTAGACAAAAAAGAAGTAGCAAAAGAAGAAGAAAAAATAGAAGAAGAAGGGAAGCTAGGCAAGAGGAGAGAAGAAGAAGAAGAAGCCAGAATAGGAGACTGCTCAATTTAGGGATAGAGATTCGAGGAGGGAATATCAGGAGATAATATCGACGCATAGTTTCGCTGATCTCTCTCTTTCTCAACGCCCTCGAAAAATATATAGGAGCCAGGGCCGACCAAAAACGTCCTCTTACCCGGGTGCTAATGCTGCTTTTGCCCCAGTTCATTTGTCCATTGATGCATTCTGAAATGTTTTGAACACGTTTTCCTGGTTCATGGTGACCGGCGCGTGGGACCCCTGCGTGGGATGAGCCGTTGGCCAGCCCTGGAGCGTCTCGCGTGCCCATCTTGGGTAACGTCGAGCACTTCAGCGGACATTATATCTGGCGTCGCGACGCCTCCGACCCTCAGCCGCTTCGCAGTCGCCCGTCAATTCACTACTCATTCCCACGGTTAGTACCTCGGATCCTAATTCCTCTTAGTTTCACCAGTGTCAAAAACTTCTCATTCCTCTTATTTCTTCTTCTTCATCTTTTTGATCACTTTTATCCAAATTGAAGCGAATTTATACATTTCCCTTGAGCCTATAAATAAAAAAGAAACAGTGTCGGAATTAGTGATATAAAATCTTATAGTTGTGATTAATATTAAACGGTGAAGAAATAGATTTGTAATCTTGAAAGTGAAGTACTTATGGAACGGAAGCGATTACTTGAGGATTTGATTGATCTTTGCTTTGTGACTGAGGTGTTGTGATCCAAAGGGTATAGAGAGCCCTTAGGGAGATTAGATTAGTGAAAATAAGTGGAAGAGAGATTGTTGAAGAAAAGGTGATTTTTCTTAAAACTGGATAGTGATAGAGTGAATAATTTTTCTGATTACATGTCAGGTGTTTTTAGTACGCCTAACAAATGGTTCTAACCATTGAAAAGATTCAGAGGAAGAAATTCCGATTCTCAAAAGCTGAAATTTCTATTTCTTCTTTTTGAGAATTAAAAAATGACTTTAAGGAATTTTAACTTCTTTGTTTGGAAACTGAAAGAAGAGAAACAATTCAAAAAGAGAAGAGGAATTTCTTCTTCTAGGAATTTTAAATAATAAGGAGAAGGATCTAGAAAATAATTTTAAATTTCTTCTCTTGAATCTTTAAATGTAGAAGTAATAATTGACTATTCATTTTCTAAAAACTAAAATTCTTGAATTTTGAAATCAAAATACTTTCTTAATAAAAATAAATAAAATTACTCCAATACAAAAGAAACTCTTATTTCAAAAAGAGTTAATTTTGATTCAAAAATAAAATAACAGAAACTTCATTTTATTTCTAAAATCAGAAAAATTCATTCACAAATCCTATCTGTCTAGTTGAGAAAAAGCAAGAATTAAAAAAAAGGCTTTCCTCTGCTAAAAAGGGATCAAGTGACGTAAATCTGTCTAAAAGCAAAATTATCAAGGCTGAAGATATAGTTTCATCACGAAATGTTATATCATTTGACGTGAATCCAAAAATAATCGCTTACTTTCCATGAATCAGAAAGGACGAAAGACTTGAAAGAAATTTCAAAGTATTTGAAATCATAAGTCAAATTCAACGATCTACTTCGAACAATGTCAAATTGAATCACCAGATTGAAATTCATCAGCTATTAATTTCTTCAATTTTCTTCACTATAAAATTTTTTCATTTTTTGCTTAAGGAAAAAAACACTGTTTCATAAAAACCAAATCTGCAAATCTTTTTTAAGATTTTATGCCCTTCAGCTAAGAAGAATATCTTGGTGCTATGTTTTGTCAATACCTACATCCTACAACCTATCAAATCCTATACTACGAAAATTCCTGTAAAATAGAAATTTTTTAATACGAATCTTTCTAATATCACTAATAAATGAAATATTATTCTTATTCCAGAAGTCGCAATTAGAAGCTATTAAAAATGTGTGACGACGACGTAGCAGCTCTTGTCGTAGACAATGGATCCGGTATGTGCAAGGCCGGTTTTGCTGGAGATGACGCACCTCGTGCTGTCTTCCCTTCAATCGTCGGTCGCCCAAGACATCAGGGAGTGATGGTCGGCATGGGACAGAAAGACAGCTACGTAGGTGATGAGGCCCAGAGCAAGAGAGGTATCCTCACCCTGAAATACCCCATCGAGCACGGAATCATCACCAACTGGGATGACATGGAGAAGATCTGGCATCACACCTTCTACAACGAATTGAGAGTCGCCCCAGAGGAGCACCCAGTCCTCTTGACCGAGGCTCCCCTCAACCCCAAGGCCAACAGGGAGAAGATGACACAAATCATGTTCGAAACCTTCAACAGCCCAGCCATGTATGTCGCCATCCAGGCCGTGCTCTCGCTCTACGCCTCCGGACGTACCACCGGTATCGTCCTCGACTCTGGAGATGGTGTTTCTCACACCGTCCCCATCTACGAGGGATATGCACTCCCCCACGCCATCCTCCGTCTCGACTTGGCCGGTCGCGATCTCACTGACTACCTCATGAAGATCCTCACCGAGAGAGGATACTCCTTCACCACCACCGCCGAGCGAGAAATCGTTCGCGACATCAAGGAGAAACTCTGCTATGTCGCCCTCGACTTCGAGCAGGAAATGGCCACCGCCGCCGCCAGCACCTCCCTCGAGAAGAGCTACGAGTTGCCCGACGGACAGGTCATCACCATCGGTAACGAGAGGTTCCGTTGCCCAGAAGCCCTCTTCCAACCTTCCTTCTTGGGAATGGAATCCTGCGGCATCCACGAGACCGTCTACAACTCCATCATGAAGTGCGACGTCGACATCCGTAAGGACTTGTACGCCAACAACGTTCTCTCCGGAGGTACCACCATGTACCCAGGTATCGCCGATCGTATGCAAAAGGAAATCACCGCCCTCGCTCCATCCACCATCAAGATCAAGATCATCGCACCACCCGAGAGGAAATACTCCGTCTGGATCGGTGGTTCCATCCTCGCCTCCTTGTCCACCTTCCAACAAATGTGGATCTCCAAACAGGAGTACGACGAATCAGGTCCTGGAATCGTTCACCGCAAGTGCTTCTAAATCTTCTCATAAATCGAATCCATCTGAGCACAACATCGCAAGGTGGATCACAACTCAAATCCCATGTTTTCTTCGACACTCCGTCATCTACATGTCGAATCGTTATTGTTCTCCTGTCCCAATGGCTAGGATGGTGACTTTCCTCATCGTTTAATCTTCATCGTTCATGCTCGTATTTTCACTTTATTCCCCCATAAGGGCTTCTTTCGACGAATCGACTATGGAAATCGCCGAAAACAGAAAATAACACGGAGGGCTCTTCGTACAGTGCATCCATCAGAGGTTGCGTAGCTCCATGAGACATTCGTTTTCGAGGGAAAGAAGAAAAGAACCTGAATTTTTTTGATGTGTCCAGGGTCGCTTCTATTTACTTCGAAAAGGACATCTCGGACACCTGAGAGGGTAAACAAAATTTGGAAAAGCAGTTCCGTATGTCTATGAATGAGCCACGCAGCATCCTGGCGGTGCAACGCTTTGTTTTTTTTTACTGTCGCGCTAGAGATCCGGCCGACTCCTCAAAGATTATTTATGATATAGAAATAACTGTATATCGCGTCTGTGTCTAAGTTAATGTGTAATCTAGTCTCACACCAGCGAATCGTAAACACCGGTATTCACGTACAATATATATCTATAATTTAATTTATTTTGTAAATATTATATATTATTATATTGTTATACAATGCCAAAGTCAAAGAATATACATTATCTCACATATTATTTTGTTGTGTCCTCTCCATTTATTTCTTATTTCATCCTTTGAGTTAGGGACTCTCAATATCAAATCCTTCAATTTTGATTATATTTTCTTTTTTAATAATATTGAATTATTAACCCTTACATATTAAACAATAAAAACAGCGAATTTTTTAGTATCTTGCAATCTTAAAAACGTGAAACAAAGTAAATAAAAGTTCAGCGAAAGTATTAAAGATTAAATTTGATAAAAAAATTAAAAAAGAGTCAATAAACTTTTTTGAAAATTCGTGATTCTTTAATTTTCTTAGATCCAATGTCTTTTCGTCTAGAATGTTAAATGTAATATTCGAAAATATAGTTGTCAAAATTCTTTATTATTTTTTAGTAAGAAAGTTTTTTCTAAAAGTGTTATTGGGTGGCATACCATATCTAAAGATTAAATTTGGATACGTGGATTGCATGTCAAAAATGATAATGTTTAAAGAATAAAAGAATAAATAAAAAATTTAAAGTTTTAAAAAACAGTATTATGTAAAATTTGTTTTTAGATATAATCAAACGCTTAGTGATCCACATTCTGGTAAGATTTGTGTCCAAGATAATAGCAAAATGTTGCAAGCGATGTTATCGATTTTTATCAATATAAATAAATTGTCTGGCCAAAATCATCTTGCATAACAGTGTTTACTTTTCTTTCCTTTCATATTTAAAAAATATTTTTTAATATAAGCTTCTAAAAATGTAGTTCAAGAAATTAGTTCTATATTTTTAGTAAAGAAGTCATGGATTCTTTTTTATGAAGAATAAGAATTGGAAATAAAATAGTAATAAATTATATTAGTCAATTAACAATTAAATTAATTAGTAAATATATAAATAAAAAAACTGAGAAAGGGAACAAATAAAAATAAGAATTTCTCAATACTACGAAAATCTGTAATGGAAATGTCAAAAAAAAAATCTTAAAAAAGATTCTATCCTTTAAATAGCTTCACGCCTTTAGAATTTCATTAAGAATAAAATACTACTGAAATTAAAAAATCTGGAACACGGTTGAAAATATCTCCGACTGGATCTAAGAGAAGAAGAAGAAGAAAAAGATGGAAGATCATCTTTTAAAGAAATTAGAAAGAAGAAAACAAGAATCACTTCTAAATAAATTCAGATGCAAGTTATTTTCGTTGTAAACGATCATGTCAATCTCTACGTGGGTTCTTTTTTTCTCTCTTCGCGGGTGACGTAAAATATTTCACGAGCGAAGAAAAATCTTTCGTTATAGTCTTGAAAATGTCCACCTGTTTCGAAACGAATTTCACACGAGACGAGAGGGAATCACACACGTCCTTCCAAGCATGGTAGCGTAAATTGGACTCTCCCTTGATAAATTTAGAAATTAGGTATCAAGGCCAAACAATCAATATGAAAAATAAATTATTCTATCACTGGCTTTTTGTATCAATTGAATTTTTCCTCTGATTTGAGAAGCAATCATTATTGAAAATAAATAAACGTCAAATTATTTTCGAATTCTTTGCTAGTACCAATTATTCTGTAAAAGATGAAAAATCACACATAACGCTGTAAATGTTAATAGATTTTTCATTTTTCAAGAATTAAACAATTTCTTTTTGTACCTCATAATGTTTTCAAATATAATTGCAATGATAATAATTCTAAGAGAATCGTAAAAAAGATCTTGTGAAGTAAAATTGAGTTGATTGGACAATTGAATGTGTTAAATGTGGAATCATAAAGTTACCGAGAAATTATGAATATATATATATAACAGCGGAAGTAATGATTTCCTCAAGACAAACAGTTTCATGTTAAAACCGTACGTCTGCTTAAAGAAGAGGAAAAAAATAATAATTCTACAGCGGAAGATCATTTTCATCAAACGAGGCCTGAATGACGTTTCAAATTCTCTAAAAGATCAAAGGGAATTCTATTCTCCAAAAATGTGCGTAGAAAATTTGACTTCATACCATATTTCAACATAGAAAATAAACAAAATTTCAAAAAGATAACATTTGAACATATAAAATATGTTTTAAAAAAATGAAATTCGATTGTAATATATAGAAAACTTTTTTCTCCCTTTGGGAACATTAAATGTAGACCTTTTGTAATATTTAAACTCTGAGTCAAAAAGCCACACTTTCCCCTCGCCAAATTTGGATTCTTGATTCAAAACATAAACACTAAAATGACTTTGAAAACTAAAAATATTTTCCGTCACTTTGGAGAATTAAATATCTAAAAAAAATTGTCGAACACTATCTAAACCTTACAAAATCAAAAATAAACTTCACAAAAAAGAAGAATTACTTCCTCAATCAATTTTGGTTTCAAAAAGAAATAAATTTTCTAATAATTATTGAAAAATTGTTTTGAGAGAAAGTAAAATTGCCTTTTTGATAAGAACAAAACAAAACTAATATCTCAATGAGGTGAAGAAGATCTCTATTTTTTTTAAACGTTTAATTCTATGAAATTTTGAATGAGAGAAAATCACGGATACGAATATCTTTGGGGGATGAAGCTGACATATTTTTGCGGTCTGTTTGGAGAAGCCTGGTGCCGCCTAGTTCGGAAAGCGTCGCGACGCCTCGGGAAGCAAGCCTTTTTCGTGCCTGTTGGGCAGGAACCATCATCCAAAAATGCGGGGGCGTATAAACGAGAGCATATATTCGACGTCGCGACGCTTCTTCAGCACAGACGCCACTACACTCTGTCCCGTGCACGGTACGTACTTCCACTTCCTCATCAATTAAAAAAAGAAAAAAAAATTTCAACATCTTTCTTTGTAAACACTTCGATTGGACGATTTTGGGATTAATACGAAAAAAAAAATTTGTGTGGTTTACCTTTAAAAAGAAAAATTAATTTTTTTGTGCTTCGGTCAACTTCCGGTTCGGTGGTGAACGCGATGGTGAAACTCTCCATATTCAGTGCTCGTGATTACTAAATATTTCTTCGTCACATAACGTTTTCCTCCAAGAAGCTTCTTCGATAATTATTTCTTTTCCTGAGTATACAAAAAATAGATATTTTTAAATTGTTCGTCTTAACTGATTTTAAAAGAATTTCAATTTTAAGAGAGATTCTTTTAAAATTGTCTAATTGTTTATATAACTATATATTTTTTAAAACATGCACATTTTTTAAAATTGAAAATAATTGAAGCTATTGTCCAAAATTGTCTAAATTTAAATTTAAATTAATTGATGAAGTAGAAAATTGAACTATTGATTAAAATTAAATTAAAATTATTAATCAATAAGTAAAAATGAAAATTTAAAATCAAATTGCAAGTTAAAATTAAAACTATTACAATTGAAATTGTAATTCTATTTGCAATGTAAACAAATAATATATTATAACAGCCAAAAATTTTCTGAAATATTTCATCTAGATTTACAGTTATTCTTATTTTTATAATTATTAGACAATTTTAGTTTAAATTAAAACATTTTGATACTTTTATAATCGAATTTAAAAATGTATATTATAATTAAATTTATTAATAAATTAATCAGTTTTATGACTTGTATGAAAAAAGATTATATCAATATAAAAATTAGAAATGAATGTGAAAAAGTTCAAATTGATCGATTCGAAAATAATTAAAAAGTAGAAAAACATATCAATTTATTTGTTTGCTGTTGTTTGCATTCTTTTAATTAATATATTCCACATTTAAAATTCGATATCAGTAAACAGTGCTCTATTTATCAGAATATGGCAAAGTGCCATTTTGAAAAATATCCAAGTTCATGATCGCGTGAGTGGCTTTATGTTTTGAAGGAAATCCAAATCTTGAATCATCTTTTTTTTGTAAAATATGCTTCCCAAAATATACAAAAATATAATTTCAAAACAATTGTCAGATGTAAATTTTGAAAATTTGGGTCACAAAATATCTCTACATAATTAATTTTTAACTTTTTTCCATTCAAATGATAATAATTATCAAAATTAATTCAAAACTATTTTTATCTAAATGAGAAAAAATGAAACACTAAAAATACAAAAGAGAAAGAAATAAGTTCCTTAAAAAGATAACTACCAAATTCTTTATATAAATTTAAGAAAATAATTTCTTCAAAATTTTCCCAATTCATTAAACATTAATTTTTACAAATAAATTATTTTCAGTTTATTAAATAATATTAAAATTTAAATTTTCGAATAATAGATTATAAATTGAATGAAAAAAAAACATTTAAATTGTGGATTTCGTTAAAAACATTTTTTCAAGACGAAATATTTCAGAGTAAAATCGGAAATATTCTAAATTTGGAAATATTAACAAAGCCGAAGGTCTGAATGGACTCGAAGTTTTCACGAGTGCCAAAAATATCTCAACGAGGCTTTATAAGGTCATGCCTCCCTAAACGTGACGGTCTCTATAAATATAGAACCCCCTGCGAGAAAGAAGAAGAAGAAGAAGAAGATAAAGAAAAAGAAAAACTCTTACGCACGTGATAATAAATTGAAGATTCAATTCTAACGGCGATAAATTTTCAAAATTGAAGAAATACGATAGTAGATTTGAAAAATTATCTTCGAAGAATGAAATTTGTAAAAGGTCTTTGGCCGGTTTCCGTGATTACGTTTTCTTGTAAGAATCGCATAATCTTGGCACGCGTATTCTTCGATGCTGGCGAACGCGTCGGGGTCCATAAACGACTCTTGAACTTATAGGGAGCGTCCGTCGATCGTCTAAAGTTAGCGTGCTTGGCTGAAAATAGCGTCGCGACGCCGTGGCTCTCCTTAGTGCTACTCCTTGATTGCCTATCGCTTTATAGGCAACTGGGTCATTTCTGGCACGCGAATCTGAAACATTAATAAAAAACGTTACATATTTCTTTGAAAATCCTTAAACTTTCTAAACCATTTCAATTCAAATTAAAATTCTTTTTCTATTTTACATCAATTTTTTACTTTCTCTTCTTCTTTCTTCCCTTTATTGAAATCAAATCAATGACAATTGTCAATTTCAAAAGTAATTAATTCAAATAAATTCTTTAAGGATTAAATGATAAAAAATGATTTTAAATTGTGTGGAAAAATATAGGTATTTTCTTCATTTGAAGAAAACTTGAGGTGGTACTGTCAAATATAATTGGAGGTTGCAAATTAATGTTACCGGTGCTGCGAAATTAATTAGTATTTAGATCATGAGAAGAATTATCCAATCAATGCGTCACAAGATTATTTGCGAAACAAGAGTGATTCATTTGAAAAGGATAGCAGATGAGCCAAAAATTCTCAACATCTATTTTAATCTCAAACCCCAAAAATTTTCCATTTTGAGAATTATTAACTTCAAAAAATATCCGACTTTTTTTCAGAGCGAAAGAAAATTTTTTCCAATTAATCACATCAATTCTAATGTGATAAGACACACAATTTTTAAATTGCAATGCGATCATAGAAATTTCGAAACAGTGTATATTCAGATTCCTAATTTTAAGGGATTATTTATACGTCTCATAATCAAAGAACTAAAATTAACAGTCCAAAAACTAATCAAACAATTTTGATTCATTTTCAGAAAGTAGAAAGACAGCGAAACCAAAATGTGTGACGACGAAGTAGCAGCTCTTGTCGTAGACAATGGATCCGGTATGTGCAAGGCCGGTTTTGCCGGAGATGACGCACCACGTGCTGTCTTCCCTTCAATCGTCGGTCGCCCAAGACATCAGGGTGTGATGGTCGGCATGGGACAGAAGGACAGCTACGTAGGTGATGAGGCCCAGAGCAAGAGAGGTATCCTCACCCTGAAATACCCCATCGAGCACGGAATCATCACCAACTGGGATGACATGGAGAAGATCTGGCATCACACCTTCTACAACGAATTGAGAGTCGCCCCAGAGGAGCACCCAGTCCTCTTGACCGAGGCTCCCCTCAACCCCAAGGCCAACAGGGAGAAGATGACACAAATCATGTTCGAAACCTTCAACAGCCCAGCCATGTATGTCGCCATCCAGGCCGTGCTCTCGCTCTACGCCTCCGGACGTACCACCGGTATCGTCCTCGACTCTGGAGATGGTGTTTCTCACACCGTCCCCATCTACGAGGGATATGCACTCCCCCACGCCATCCTCCGTCTCGACTTGGCCGGTCGCGATCTCACCGACTACCTCATGAAGATCCTCACCGAGA
>JUFY01034493.1:2736-17238 GCA_001855655.1 Leptopilina clavipes
TCTAGTATTATAATATTCTCCTCAACGTAAAATTTCACTAATGAAAGATTTTTCTGTTTTTAACACAAAAATGGAAAAAAATTAAAAGAGAAGAAGAGAATATTAAAAATTGAAAAAATTTAATAATCTAAAAAAATTTTTTTTTTCAAACTTGAGAAAGTAACGAAAATGAAAATCATTGAAATTATCATATTTAAACTAAGTAAGTGAAAACCTATGCGAAATGGAAAAAAAGGGAGAAGAGAGAGGGAGAGAGAGAGAGAAATATTACAAGTGCCCTGAGACAGTGTCAATAGGGAGAAAAAGACGACTCTCATTTTTATCAGATTTATTCTGAAATTTTTCTATCAAATTCGTGACGCATTACCATTATCGACTCTATTTTAGAAAAATATTCTTTCAAGATTTTTCAGAAGGCGTCAGCAGTCTTGTCAACCCCCCGAAGAAAAATCTATTTTCTTCGGGCTAATGGACATTCTGATTCCGTTATAACTCTACGCCAGACGAGCCGAACGCCATAAATTTCACTCCAAAAGGGGTGGTGAGAAAAGCGAGAAAGAGAGAGAGAGAGAGAGAGAGGTGTATACACATACGAAAGTGTGTGCGACCTTTACTTTTTCCAAGTAGAGTGAGTGAGAGTCGATAATTCGCAAAATTCTTCAATGAATGCAATATATTGCTATTACATGTACATAATATGCAGAATAAAATATATACAAAAGTATTTGAAATATTCATTTTTAAATTTTCCAATTGGAAATTCCACACATGAATATCTCAAATATATAAAAATGTAAAATTTATTATATATATATACTCGTGAGGGAAAAAAGGAATATTTTTTGTACTTCTTCCTCTCGATTATTCAAATGAGATTCAAATAATAATGGTCGATTCGTAAATACCATGTTTTAAAATCTCCACACCTAAAACAATATTCCCACATTTTCTCTGAACTTTCAAAATCAATGAAATTTTCTTCGGGAGTTAAATATTATTTTAAATTACAACTACAATGAAAATCTAATTTAAATATTTATTTAAGAAAAAATAAAATAGTGCAACTTACAATGCATGAAAATAAATTCTAAAATAATAATACTAATAATAATAATAATAATAATAATAATAATAAGAATAAAAATAATAATAATAATAATAATAATAATAATAATAATAATAATAATAATAATAATAATAATAATTTAATAAAATAATAAAATAATAATAATAATAATAAATATTAATAATAATATTAATAATAATAATAAAAATAATAATAATATAATAATAATACTAATATAATATAACAAATAATAACAAATAAAAATATAATAGATAATATTATACTAATATAATACAAATATAATACTAATAATAATATATAATATTAATAATAATAATTAATAATAATAATAATATTAATAATAAATAATAATATTAATAATAATAATTATATAATATAATATATAATATAATTAATAATATATAAATATAAATTTAATAATAATAAAAATAATAATTAAAAAAAAATAATATTAAAAAAATAATAATAAATGTAATTTAATTATTAATGTTCAAGTAAATGAAAATTGTTGGATCTCAATATTCTTAATACTCTGGAGAGAAAAGGATTACATGTCACATACCCTTCAAAAGGTTTGTTTGTTTGTACATACAATAAACAAGTAAACACCATTAGTATTGCAAACATATTCGGTAAACTGCAGTGAGTTTACTTGTTAAATACATTTGTTGCTTTTGCATTCAAAACAGGTGCACGATTCCATTTACTTTTGTGATTAGAACATTTTAATTATATAAACATTATGCAATCTTTCCAACTTGGGCTCATCACTTTACAAACAAAATTAAGTTCCCCTCTATTCACCCTAAAAAAAGAAAAAATAACAAACCAAAACAAAAATGTAAAAAAAACAATGGAAACAACTCAACAAAACATAGAAAATAAAAAGAAAAAAGCAAATATAAGCAACAAAGACAAAAAAATTAGAAATAAAAAGAAAAACGCAAATATAAGCAATAAAAACAAAAAATTAGAAATAAAAAGAAAAACTCCAGAAAGCAATAAAGACAAAAAATAAAAATAAATGACTAGTAAAAACAAAAAGTTAAAACATGAGAAATAAAAACAAACTATTTAGAATAGAAATGACAATTAATAAAAACGAAAAATTAGAATAAAAAAAGAAATAGAGAAAAAAATAGAAACCACATAAAGAAATAAAAATAAAAAACAAACAACAAAAACAAGCAATACAAATAAAACAATAAAATCAAACATAAAAAATACTTTCTAAATCTGAATTAGTAAATATTAAAATATTTTAACTAATTTGAATATTAGTGACTGACTTTGCCTTTGAATTAGTTCAAATTTAATAATAAAATAAATAATATAATTTAATAATAAAATAATATTACCGGATAAATGTATCCCGGATTTCGGCACCATTTGAAATAAATACACAATTATTTGTACAAATATCGAATTTTATTTTTATCGAAAAATATGCATTGAACGCGACATACAAATTAATACTGACTAATTTATTATATTTGAAAATCTTCTTCTTTCTCCCACTCTTCGTCTGTTTTTGTTTTGTTCCTTCCTATTGCAGTCCCCTCAATGTCATTGAATTTTCTCCATTCAATTGTTTTCACAATATAAATTTTATTTATGATTTCAAGAAATTGTCTAGTCTTTGTTTATGTCTATTGACGTCATCCATTGTTCATACAAATTCACAACAATCTAAAGGAAAATTTTGAACTTTAGTTAATTTAATTTAAAATAAATTTATTTGTTTCTTTTCTTTTAAGGCTAAATTCCCAAACAGTAGTAAATAAACAAATAGTTACGAATAAACAAAAGCAAAAAAAAATTAATAAATAAACAACAGTTTATTTTCGAGACAAAAAAAAAGGAATCGCGACTGTTTTTGATCTTGACGCTATCGAATTGAATGTCGTCGTCGATAAAGCGGAACATTTGAAAGATGAGAGAGGAATTGTGGGATATCGCGAATTATAGTGGAACAAAGTGTCCCGATGGGATCCGATATATCGAATTGGTTTCATTATCGATACGGGAATTCGAGTTTGAATGGTAGTTCGTGAACTAGTTGCTGAACAGAAATACTTGGAATCAAGTGAGCTGTGCCCATTGTTTCCCTCTAGGAACACGTTTCCTAGAGGAAAATGCGGTTAATTTTATGATCCAGGAAAACACATGCAGTTTAAGTCACTCAGGTCCCCTAATTGTTGCCATCAGGATAAAGGAGGTGGAGAGTCCGGGACGGGAGGGGGGGAGTGTATTTGATTCTCTACTTCTGGTAACAGTTCCAAACTCTCTCCCTCCCTCTCTCTCTCGGTTAATCTCAAAATTCACTTATCCTTCACTTATCACATACAAAATTATTTTTGATAACTTGACAATATTGAATTTAATAATTATTCCAATAATACATATTTGAAGTGAAATTCGTATTATTCGATTTTATTATAAAGTAAAGAATTATTTATTTACATTCATTTGACATAGATACATTATTATTTTATTTATAATAAGTTAATGATTATTGATTATTAATTATTAATATTCATTGTCATAAATATTAATTAATTTATTAATATTTATTACCAGAAATATTAATTTATTTATTAATATTTATTACCCTAAATATTAATTTATTTATTAATATTTATTACCCTAAATATTAATTTATATATTAATATTTATTACCATAAATAATAATAATAATAAATTTATAATGTATTTGTTATAAATATACAAATAAAATATTAAAATATAATACGGATTTAAAAATAATAATATTTATTATTGCTATTATTATTATTATCATCAATGTAGCTGCAAATTAGAAAGCTATCTTTTCATTTTCGTTTTTTGAAAAAAAAACGAATGTTTCTAATTTGCAAAATGTATTTATCAAATGTACCTGAAAGGAAGCTGGTATCATTATATGCGAACTAAAGTTGACAGAAGGGAAAATCGTTGAAAATACCGAGTTTTGTATTTGTATAGGAGACTCTCGTAGAATACAAAGTGACCACATTTCGTTTCTTTATGTGACATTTTTCGTTGAGGCCATTAAGATGATGAAATCCATTTAATCATCATCGATCAATTGATTCATTTGTATAATGCGAGCACAAAGAAACGAATATTGATTCTTTAGTTATATTTGAAAAAAATATTATCGTTTTTTTATTATTATTATTATTATTATTAAAACAATTAGCAACAAAGATAATTAAAATATATAATTCAAAATTTACAGACGAGGGAAAATGAAATAAAATTAAGTAATTAACCTTAAATAATATAAATGAATCTATCGGACAGGGGTGAATATTAATGAATTTCTCGCCCTACCTCCATTTAACACTATTCTAGGAAATAAATTTTTCCTATTTCAACACAACAGTGGAAGTAATTACTAATTACAAAAATTAAAAGCACTTTTTTGGTTTTTAATTACAAATAATTGAATACATTTTTTAGAATTTTAGAAAATAGTACAAAAATTCTTACAGTTTACTAATTTTATTTATTATCATTGCTTTTTTCATTATTTATATATTGAAAAGAAATTGAGATAATATAACATAAATAACACTCTTACTGGAAAAAAAATTGTCGAGAAAAAAATCTCATGTAATATGAAAATGTATAAAGATTTTGAAAAATTTGCCCAAAGCAAATGACTGGGTCTTGAAATAATGAGATGTTTAACGCACTATATATATATATAGTTTAACGCAAATGAAACAATGAGTATTTTAAATTAGCAAGATGTTTTCCTCAAAGGAAAAGTCCAGAGACTGGACCTCCTTTACATTTACATTTACCTTATCACGCTCTTTGAAACTTCCACTTTGTAACTGTGAAAGTACTGCCTCTCACTGTGTTTGCATTCCAAGAGGCACAAAGCATCCGTTTCATCCCCTCGAAAATGTCCCCCTCCCCTCCCCCAACTACCGCGAAAGAAGTACAAAAGGTCAAAAACTATTTCAAAGCATTGCATTTAAGAAAAAAAAAATACTCTTATTTCTTCATACTCAAAAAACATCTTATGTTTACATAAAGTAAAATATCTTATATTTATAGTAATTTTAATGATATTAAACTACTAAGCTTACTAAAAAACTACTAAACTACTAAATTACTATTAAACTATTCAACTTACTATTTAATTGCTAAGTTTACTATTTAACTACTTAAAGTATTTTTCATAGTTAATAGTACTTTCAATTACTAAGAGTATTTTTCAATTGCTAATAGTACTTTCAATCACTAATAGTAATTTTATATGCTAATTGTAGCTTTATTTACTAAAAGTTTCAATTGTAAATAGTACTTTCGATTACTTACAGTAGTTTTAATTACTAGTATTTTTAATTAATAGTATTTTTAATTACTAATAGTAGTTTTAATTACAAACAGTAGTTTCAGTTACTAATAGTATTTTTAATTACTAATAGTAGTTTTAATTGCTAATAGTAATTTTAGTAATTTTTATTATTAACGGTAGTTATCAATAGTAATTTTAATTACTAGTATTTTTTATTATTAATAGTAACTTTAATTACTAATAGTAATTTTAATTGCTAATAGTAAATTTAATTGCTAGTAGTAATTTTTGTATCTTTCATTATTAACAGTAGTTTTAATTACTAATGGTATTTTAAATTATTAATATTAGTTTTAATTACTAATAGTAATTTTAATTACTAATAGTAATTTTAATTACTAATAGTAATATAGATTGCTAATAGTAAATTTAATTGCTAATACTAATTTTTGTATCTTTCATTAATAACAGTAGTTTTAATTACTAATGGTATTTTAAATTATCAATATTAGTTTTAATTACTAATAGTAATTTTAATTACTAATCGTAGTTTTAATTACTAATAGTAATTTTAATTACTAATCGTAGTTTTAATTGCTAATAGTAATTTTAATTACTAATCGTAGTTTTAATTGCTAATAGTAACTTTAGTAATTTGAATTATTAACAGTAGTTAAAATTACATATATTTCGTGAAAATTTATTATACATAAATCATAAAAATTTATTAACTTTTCTCCAATATTTTGTCATCTTTTATATCAATTTTATCGAGCATATATTTGTCATCGAAAATTCTTTTGAAAATCCGATAGATATATATATTTTTTTTTCTTCTCCATTTTTTATTTTACAAATTACTTTCTAAGCCCTGAATAATAGGAGTTCACTTCGAGTGGAAAACACCGAGAATTTTTCAAGCTTCATATATTTTTCTGGGAATTGTCGACTACAGCATGCAAAAAAAAAAGAAAATAGAGAGAGAAAAAAAGAAAGAATAAAACTGTGTGAGAAAAGTTTTAACAGTTTTCAATTCGAGGGAAATTTTCGAGAGATATTTATTGCATTGCAAAAACTTTCTGACGTGTAAATAACAAAGTTTTACGATCTTTTCAATTCAATTTCATAAATGGTTTCCCGCTCTAAAATATTTATACATTTTCCGGTAGAAAAAAATTTTTATATATATCATTTTTTTCCCTCTTTTTTTGTTCAATTTTGAAATATATATATATATATATATATATATATATATATATATAAAGAGAGAGAGAGAGAGAGAAAGAGGTGCTATAGAATATTTCAAAACTAACCGCAGTGAATAAGGGGTCATGCTCGTAACGAAATCGCTCTTCAAATAAAAGTTGAGTGCTCTTCTTTCACGTTATGGGATTTTGCAATATTGTTTATATTATATTAGGTACAGTGTATGTAAATTTATGTAAATTACATACCTTGACCTTGCAATTTAGTAAAATTCCCTTCTACAAAGAAAAAGAGACAAAATCGTAAAAACTTATCATCACTTCTTTATATCGAGAATAAGTTTATTTATAAAATTAAAAAAAAAAATCTTTTTTTTTCTTTTCAAAGACGTTGGCAACAACTCGAGTCTTATACATTTTAAACCCGGTGTATATTCAGGATACGTACTAAAGAAAATGCTACAATATACATACATATAGATGGTCCATGGAAGGATGCTGTAGAGTGATAAACGTGTACAACGTGTTTCACCATAGTAAACACCTGCTTTGTTGCAAAAAAAAAAAAATATTGTTTTCTTATATACTCTAAACTAGAGTCATAAAAAAATATATTCAAACATACTTTTTTTATGTTAATATTTTTATCGTTTTTTGAAGAAAAAAAAATTCTCTCAAAGCTATGAATTTTTCTATATAAAATTATATAATATAAAAAAGAAAGAGAAAAAAAACCTGAAGAAATGTAAAATGAAAAATTGCTCTTTTAAATGGATGAATATTTTATGATTAGAGTATTATAATGTATTATATATATGTATAAAATGTATAAAAAGGGGAAAAAAAATCCAGGTGTAAAAATGAACGTTATCTACGACTAGGTCATCACAAAGGGAAAGCTGCGCAAAATATAATTAGCATGCGAAATAATAGCTTCTCACCGTACATGACCTTAATCGTGAAAGAAAATTAATGGTGCTATGTAACTTTCTTCTCGTATGTGAAGTATACGAAAATAATCCGTTATTATCGGTAATTAAAAAAATTCATCTAACTGTTTATATATACATTTCACTCTGGGAAGCGGCTCATTATAAGTAAATCAAATTTTTTTCTATTTTTTTTGTTAATTAAATGCCATGAAAATTTTCATTAATATTTTCAATTATTTTTCCTTATTATTAATATTATCATTATTTTTTTCACAGAGGAGAGTGGGGAAATTAAACAATGGTTTATTTATTACTTTTGTTTATTCATTACTATTCGTTTATTTATTAATATTGTTTATTTATTATCATTATTATTCATTAAATTTTTATTTAAAAATATTTATTAACTCGTTTTAAAAACTCGTTTCAAAAAACTCGTTAATTTATTATTATTATTTATTTATTATCATTATTATTCATTAAATTTTTATTTAATAATATTTATCAACTCGTTTTAAAACGTTTTAAAATTTTCATTAAATTTTTATTAACATTGTGTTAATATTTTTCTTCTACTTATTATTTTTATTTTTATTTATTTATTTTTTTTATTTTATTTTTAACACTATTATTGTTATTATTATTATTATTTGTTGAAAACTGAATTCTTGGAGATTCAAACTTAGCGCGCTAAAGCGTCATTGTAGCTGAGTGGCGCAGCTCTGAACTACTGCGCCTAAGCCAAGGCGTCGTTCTGTTTAGTATACTCAGTGGTGCCATAAGCCTTTTTTGAAAAAAACATTTTCTCTTATTAAAGACATTTTTTTTAACTAAGTTTTTAATTTTTAATAAAGATTAGTGATAGTGTTTAGTGATTAGTGATGTGAAAGTTATTTTCGTATTCTTCCCAAAAATCTCACCGAAGGACCAAACATCTCCAATAGGTTATGAGCCCATAACGCTTCCACTGGTGGTTCCCCATTTTGAAGAGATAAGAATTTCAACTTTGACGATTAGAAGAAAATTCTTGAAATTGTTTTTATAAAAAAAGAGCTTAAAAAGGTAAGCTTTTTATATATATGGTGCAATTACGTGAAAAATAAAAATTCAATATTGGTAGATGTAGACGCATACTTCCGGAAGTGGATTATAATTTGATTTCACATTTTTCAAATAATACCTCATTAAATATATCAAATTTGAAAATTGAAAATTCTTTTAAACTGATATTTCAACGAATAAAATGTAGATGACCTTGACAATTGTTGATGATAAATAAACCATGAGAATATTAGCTTTTGTTTCTCTTGACATTCAAGTACAAAATGTGTTTATCATTTACTCTCCCTTGTACTGTGTGTAACACAAAACAAACAATAGACGCCTCAGTTTAATTCCAAGAATAATAAAAATAAATTACTATCTCAGAATTTCTGAAATATTCACAATATCTTTTATTTAATTTTAACCTTTTAATTTTTCAAACTGATTGTGACAATTTGATTTTCGCAAATATATTTAAATTACCCAAGAAAAAAAAATTTTTTTAGAAAAATAAATATTTATTAATAATTTATTAAATTAATAATTTGTTAAAATAAAAATTTATTTTACATTATTTTTCTCTTTTTCTCTTCTAATTATTGGAAGTTTATTTTTTACTGAATTTATTTACATATATTAATGAGATTCTAATATAAGTGACAGAAAAAGAAATTCTTATTTTGTTTGCCTCGGAACAGAGAGGGAAAAAACGAAAATTTCCATCTCTTTATATTTTTCTTGATTTTCTTTTCTAAATTTTCCAGTATGACCTTCAAAAATCCTATCGTTGAAAAGAGAAACATTCTTATTTTGTTTTTCTTGAACAGAGAAAGAGAAAACAAATTTCTATCTCTCCAATTTATATTTTTCTTTATTTTTCTTTCTAGTGTTTTCAATTTGACCTTTATTAATAAAAGACCCATTGTTAAAAGTCATTTAATTATTTTTTTCCAATATTCTTATTATTTTCAGTACTATTTTATTTCCATAAAATTCTAATGTACTATTTGAAATTATTTACCCATTTTCTGAATTTTTTTTTCTCTTTTATTAAAATACATTTAAATTTTTTTATTCAAACTAAACGACATTTTAACTTCTGACTTTTAATTCTCTAAAAAAATCATCCTCAGAGACACTTTAGATCTCATTTTATTTCAGTTCCATCATCATTTCTTTTTCACACAAAAAGATTCCATGAATACGGAAATCATAATAGAGAAAAATGTCTACTATTATTTTCTCTATTTACGATACAAGCCCCAAGAATGAAATTCTCTTCCGGAAGTTTAATTAGAGCTTCTACCATTCAACATGTTTTATAAACGGCATTTATATTTCCTTCGTAAGCTTAAATTCCCCTTCAGACAAATATTGCACCTTACATTTTATTACTTTTTTTTTGCTTTTAATCTCTTATTTACATAAAAAAAATGACCTAGAGATGAAGAATGAAGAAAATTTTTTCTTATTAATTTTTTTCATTTAGTGCAAAAGATAGTATTAAAATGAAGTTTGATTTTTAAAAAATACATTTTGAAGTGATATGGTTTAGGAAAAAAAATTTTTTATACTACTTTAAAATTTTTTAAGTTTAGTCAGACAAGGATTAATTTTTTTCTACATTTTTATCAGTAGTAAAAATAAATTTTAGTCAGACCTAACTAATACCATTTTTTACTTTCGGCTAAGTAGTAGAATTCAAGTTTAGTCAGACAAGATTTTTTTCTACTTTTGTATTATTAGTAAAAAGAATTTTTAGTCAGACCTAACTAAGGACATTTTTTTTCTCTAAGTAGTAAAATTCAAGTTTAGTCAGACAAAATTTTTTTCTACTTTGGTATCAGTAGTAAAAAGAATTTTTAGTCAGACTGAGCGATTGTCATTTTTTTCTTTCGTCTAAGTAGTAAAATTCAAGTTTAGTCAGACAAGATTTTTTTCTACTTTGGTATCAGTAGTAAAAAGAATTTTTAGTCAGACTAAGCGATTGTCATTTTTTCCTCTAAGTAGTAAAACTCAAGTTTAGTCAGACAAGAATTTTTTCTACTTTTATATCAGTAGTAAAAAGAATTTTTAGTCAGACTTAACTAATGTCATTTTTTACTCTTGTCTAAGTAGTAAAAAGTAGTTTAGTCAGACGAAACGATTGTCATTTTTTTCGTCTAAGTAGTAAAATTCAAGTTTAGTCAGACAAGAATTTTTTTCTACTTTTATGTCAGTAGTAAATAGAATTTATAGTCAGACCGAGCTTTTGTTATTTTTTTCTTCCGTTTAAGTAGTAAAATGCAAGTTTAGTCAGACAAGGATTTTTTTTCTACATTTGTATCAGTAGTAAAAAAATTTTTAGTCAGATCCACTGAATGTCATTTTCTACTTTCGTTCAAGAACATTTAAAAAAGTGGTTATAAACTAATAAAAGGTTCACTTTTTAAAAAATATATTTGCCGCGTTTCTTTTTCACTGTTTTCATATGTCAAATGTTGATTCATAGCAGGCGCGCGGTTCATCATTCAATTTGTCGGGACCCCATTTGTTTTTTCTGACCAGATCTCTCTCTCTCCCTTTTTTTTTTGTAGATTCATGTAAAATGTCGAGTCTGATTCAATAATCCATTGAAACTGCTTTTCGCAGGAATACTCAATTTTTTTTTTTTATTTCAAACAACTCTCTTGAAAAGATATTTTTTTTCCGCACCAGTTTTCGTGTAACACATATATAGAAAATGGAAATACTATTCACTGGAAAATGAAAATGCCCGTCCATACCAAACAGATGTGAATTTCACTGATTTTCAATTTAGGGAAATAAATTCTTGTTCGAGTAAACCGTTTGTCAGAATTGGGATGAGGTCGAGCCATTAAAGTGTCCAAAACGCATTGAGAATTAGACACTTGAATTAAGAGTAGAAATTGTTGGTTAACCATTTTCAGGAATGTCGATTTGACATCAAAAATTCCCGTAATTACTCTCTAAATGTGAATTAATAAGAATTTTAACTAATTTGAATTAGTGACTCACTTTTTGCTTTTGAATTAGTTAAAATTTACTAATAAATTAGTAGAAAAAATTTTTTTTACTATTTATTAGTAAAATTTAACTAATTCGAAAGCAAACAGTGAGTCACTAATTTAAATTAGTTAAAATTTTTACTAATTCAAATTTAGAGAGTATAAAATGCCTTATTCCGTATTTGACTACTTATTCTGAATTTATATTTATTTTTATTTATTTATATTTATTAACTGAATTTTTACTAATTAAGTTTTAGGAGTCAGTATAATTGTGAATTCGAAATTTTCAAGTTTCCCAGTAAAAATTTTGAATGTTTCGTGGTTATTTTTGAAGGAATGTGCATAAAGTACTTAACTGGAAGGAAAATGCAACGGATGCTGAAGTGGTTTACAAAAATAAACCGCCAGAGCACTGGTTCCATTTTCAACCATCCGGCAGTATGGAAGCAACCCTCTTAGAATACTTCCGGTGTGCAGTAAATTCCATCGACCAACATTATCTTTGCCTTTTTTCTTTTTTTGCCCCACTTTCCTCTTAAGAAATGTCTCTCTCTCTCTCTCTCTCTCTCTCTCTCTCTCTCTCTTCCTCACTCTCTCCCTTCCTCTTTTGCCATTGACTAAAAAATTCGATCATTTTTCCTCCACGACCTCAAAACATTTTTTTTTTCTATAAACAATCAAAAATACAATCCAATAATAAATTTCCAAAAAATTGTTTTCTTTCTCAATTTTGTTCGAGAAAAAATTCATTGAATATGGAAAAATTTACCGCATTGAGGATGAGATTTTCAATCACAAGAAAAGAGTATTTTCATCTGAAAGGCAATGAACGTTGAAGAAGAAGAGACGAAGGGTGGGGAGGGTGGGTGGGAAAATTTAATAATGATCCAATAGCGTGGGGTCATAAATTAACAGGGACATGAGTATCGAAACGGAAGCGACAATATTGCCGATATTTATTATTCGCTCGATAAAACCTTGTACCTTCTAGTCAACGTTGTCCGCTTGGTCCAACGCTGCGTTGATGCCAATATTGCCAATCTGTTTCAACTATTAACGCGAAAGTTATGCATGGCATTTTTTTGTTCCTCTTCTAAAATACGCGCGCACAAAGCCCTCTCTTGCAATGGGGAATTTTGTGAAATATATGCAAACAAAACTTTTCTCATTGTGAAATATATTTTCATACGCAGGTTTTATTAAATAAAAAACAAAAAAACAACGGCTTAAAGACTGATTTATTATTTTGTGAATTATCAATATTATATTGTGAGCGCTGTTTAAATGCGGTAATAAAATTCACTTTTAGTCAGATAAAGCGATTGTCATTTTTTGTTTTAGTGGCAGTGGTGAAATATAAGTTTAGTCAGACGGGGAAATTATTTTTTACTTTCCTAGTAGTAGAAAATGCAAGTTTAGTCAGACAGTGATTTGTTTTTATATTTTTTTCAGTAGTAAAAAGTAGTTTAGTCTGACGAAACGTTTGTCATTTTTTACTTTTGCGAAAGTAGTGAAATACAAGTTTAGTCAGACGGAAAAATTATTTTTTACTTTCCTAGTATAGTAGTAAAATGCAAGTTTAGTCAGGCAGTGATATTTTTCCGCATTTTTATCAGTAGTAAAAAATAGTTTTAGTCAGACAGCAATTGTCATTTTCTACTTTTTTGTCAGTAGTAAAATACAAGTTTGGTCAGACAGCAATTGTCAATTTTTACTTTTGTGTCAGTAGTAAAATACACGTTTAGTCAGGCAGTGATTTTTTTCCGCATTTGTATCAGTAGTAAAAGGTAGTTTTAGTCAGACATGGCGATTGTTTTTTTACTTTTATATCAGTAGTAAAATACAAGTTTGGTCAGACAGCAATTGTCAATTTTTACTTTTGTGTCAGTAGTAAAATACACGTTTAGTCAGGCAGTGATTGTTTTCCACATTTTTATCAGTAGTAAAAGGTAGTTTTAGTCAGACAGCGATTGTCATTTTTCATTCTTCTATCAGTAGTAAGATACAAGTTTAGTCAGACAGCAATTGTCAATTTTTACTTACCAATCAGTAGTAAAAAACAATTTTAGTCAGACAGAGAGATGGTAATTTTCTTTTACTTTCGTGTCAGTAGTAATATACAAGTTTAGTCAGACAGCGATTGTCCTTTTTAATTTTTTTATCAGTAGTAAAATGCAAGTTTAGTCAGACATCGACTGTCTTTTTTTACCTTCCAATCAGTAGTAAAACACAATTTTAGTCAGACAAATTTTTTTCCTGCATCAGTGGTAATTTTCTTTTACTTTCGTATCAGTAGTAAAATCCAATTTTAGTCAGACAGCGATTGTCCTTTTAATTCTGGGAAACATCAAATAATAATAGTAAGAAAAACAATTTCACTTCTTGGATGAAACTTTATAAAATATTCATCACTAAAGTTTCATTCAAGTTGGTAAAATCTAATTTAGTTTTCATTGGACAATCACAATTAAAGATGCCACTGAAATTTTACTGCTGATATTTCAAGTAAACTTAATAGTAAATTGAGGAGATAATTATATTAAGACCCGTGTCAGTGTATGTGTGTGTGTGACTACCTGGGGATAAGAATTGAACGTCAAGTGAAGGAGGGATATAGCCATTGGACTGTATGAACTGACACTTAGATTGGGACGAGAGTAAGGCGAGAAGGGTTGAAAGCAAACAGGGTAGTTGGATGTTGAATGGACGAAGGAAGATCTCACGGGGGCGCGAAACACGAGTGATCCAGACAAATGACTGTGTGGTCAGAGAGTGACAGGTGGGAGCTATCTGCCATGGCAGGGGATTCGCTTCAGTAGAGTTAGGCGGGGCTCTCCCATACTCCCCCATGGGAATAACCATAGACTCCTATATAGTCTCCATCGTTAGAGAATCCCTTCCTTCCCCCCCC
>JUFY01034505.1:6705-19424 GCA_001855655.1 Leptopilina clavipes
TACTACGCTGCTTAGTGCCCCCATATTTTACTACGCCAAATAGTAAGTCTGACTATTTATTTGGTTGGCCTCACTATTCTTTTTTCTCCGTGCTCTGACTTTGGATTTAAAGGGAAAAAATACATACGGAAATACACTAGCGTTAAATCTCGGCCAAGGAAAAAATTTTTTTCACCGATTTCATCAGTTAAGTTTTTGGTTATGTTTAGTTACCAGAATTGAAAAATTTCTGTTTATTGAAAATAAATCTCGTCTGTCGTTCCAAAAAAATACATATTGTGTACAATTTTAATAATGCTGAAACTGTTTTGAAATATTTTTAGGTTATGTTATATTTAGAGAATATATTTAGAGAATTCATTGCAAATTGACCATTAATTGTTATGTCTTTAGTGTAAATCATACTTTAATTTTAGAAAATTCATTGCAAAGTGACCATTAATTGTAGAATGTTAATAATAATTATAATTAATATCTAGGGAAGTGTCATAACCTTTGTATTTTTTTTTTTTAAGAAGAAGAAGAAGAACGATTTTCGCAAATGGAAGGAGGAAAAATTCTCCAAGTGAAACACGTTCGACAGGCGTAATTTCCCGTAAATCTTGTTTGCCCCTCTGAAGAAGAATGCTAAATCATAATTCGTGCTAAACAGGCTATTCATCGCGACGGATACTCGGCGTAAAATAAAATTTACAGCGCTTTAGCGAGAGCGGCGCGCCACGCATTGACTGCTCGTGCTGCTCACAGGTACATGTGCACATAACGTCCAAGTGTCAGAAGTTAGAGGAGGCCAAGTTTTTTTCTTTTCTTTTTTTTTTTTTCTTTTTATTTTTACAAGTCCGTTCTTTAAACACACATGAATGGTCAAGCGCGCGAATGCGGGCCTGATGTTGCCGCGCAGTCTTTTCTCTTTGCACACTTTATTAACTCTCCCCGATCCCGTTTCTTTTCGTCCCGTCCGGAGAGCGCGAGGCCAAGAGTTCGAAACAGAAGAGTTATTGTGTCTGACGTACGGAATTACGCTTTTCGCTCTTTCTTTCATTTCTCTTCCCCCCCCCCCAGTCCCTTTCTTTTTGCTTTTATTTCCCCTCCCTTTTTTCCATCACTTGCAATATATGAATATAATTTTAATAAGCGCAATACGAAGGCGAGCCTAATTCATAGGTGATGTATATAATATTAAATATCTCTCACAATTTTTTTTTCTTTCTTTCTTTTCGCCTTTTCTCTATTTTCACATATAGAGGAGAATGGCGGGCAAAATTTACATCTCGCTATTTAATGTGAATTAATTACGATGAAGGGAATAACGGTGTCCGTTTTTTTTTTAGTTACGTATATATCACCACATGAATGGCTTTCGTGGAGAAACAAAAACAAATAAGCGTGAAAAAATTGTACACGTTTAATTGCATTATGCTAAACTGTTCCGCCTTCTTTTTTTTTGTAAAACTGCGTTCGAGACTTTTCTATGCTGGCATGTAAAAATACTGGTTATTCAATTTAGTAGAGAGCAATTATTTTGTTAAAATTGCATATTGCCGAGTTATGAAGTGACAGAAAAAGAAAATTTTTATTACACTTTAATTACTATTTTGGTGATAATTGATAACAATTCTTATGATTATTGGTAATTATTTGTAAAAAAGAATGCGAGCAGATAGTAATTTTTATTACAGTATGGAAATTAGCGTAATACAGCGTAAATCATTGAGTTTATTGTCAATTGACCGTTAGTCGTTACATTTAGTGTGAATTAGACTTTATTTTAGAATTCATTGTAAATTGACCATTAATTTTTGCATTTAGTGTGAATTAGACTTTATTTTAGAATTCATTGTAAATTGACCATTAATTATTGCATTTAGAGTGAATTAGACTTTATTTTAGATTTCATTGTAAATTGACCATTAATTGTTGAATTTAGTGTGAATTAGACTTTAATATTAGAATTCATTGTAAATTGACCATTAATTGTTGCATTTAGTGTAAATTAGACTTTATTTTAGATTTCATTGTAAATTGACCATTATTTGTTGAATTTAGTTTTAATGAAGGTACAGTCACACGAATTTTGGAAAAACCATTTTCATCTTTCTCTCTCTTATAAAAGTGTCATAAGTTTCTCTCATACATTTTCTGAAAGAAGATATGTAGATTGAGAAAAACTTCTGCCACTTTCATAAGAGAGAAAAAATGAGAATGGTTTTTCCAAAATAAGTGTGATCGTACACTTAAACTTTAATTCTAGAATTAATTGTAAATTTACCATCATTGTTGCATTTAGTATGAATTGAACTTTATGCCTAGGGAATTAATTGCAAATTTACTATTAATTGATGCATTTAGTGTAAATTGGACTTTATTGCTAGAGAATTTATTACAAATTGACCATTAATTGTTTTTAGTGTAAATCATACTTTAATTTTAGAAAATTCATTGCAAAGTGACCATTAATTGTAGAATGATAATAATAATTATAATTAATATTAGAATTCATTGTAAATTGACCATTTATTGTGAATTTACTGTTTCATTTACTGTGAATGTGACTTTAATTTCAGAAATAATTGTTGCATTTAATCTAAATTAGACTTTAATCTTAGAAATTATTGCAGTTTGACTATTAATTGTTGCACTTGGAGTGAATTAAACTTTAATCTTAGAATACATCGTAAATTCGCCATTAATTGTTGAATTTAGTGTGAATTAGACTTTATAATATTAGAATTCATTATAAATTGACCATTAGATGTTTCGTTTACTGTGAATGTGACTTGATCTCAGAAATAAATGTTGCATTTATTAAGAACTAGACTTTGATTCTAGAATTAATTGCAAATTGAACACTAATTGTTGAATTAAGTATGAACTAGATTTTAATCTTAGATCTTTTATTTGCAAATTGATCATTAATAATTGTTGCACTTACTATGAATTAGACTTTAATCTTACAATTCATTGCAAATTCACCATTAATTGTTGCACTTGATGTGAATAAGACTTTAATCTTAGAATTCATTGCAAACTGACCATTAATTCTTCCATTCAGTGTGAATTAGACTTTAACCTTA
Organism: Leptopilina clavipes; assembly: GCA_001855655.1. NCBI lineage: Eukaryota > Metazoa > Arthropoda > Insecta > Hymenoptera > Figitidae > Leptopilina > Leptopilina clavipes. The sequence goes on from JUFY01034505.1 coordinate 9,780, forward strand.
AACATTCGAATCAAGTGTAAGATAAGTTTAGAAAACGTGAAGTTAAATTTGAAGAGAGGTTAAACAGAAGCTTAACATTATTTACCCCCCCCCCGCCTTTTTTTTGTTTGACTCCGAGCGCCTGTACTATATGCAGCAAGCGTGCATTCGTGTTTGACAGTTGAAAAGTTTCGAGTGAATAATATTCGTGAAGGTGTCCTTTAAAAACAACACACTCGACAATTTTGTCAAGAGTCACTCTCTTTTTACCTGCGTCTCTAATTTCTCCCCATTTTTCAAGTGCGGGAAAGTACACCAAAAAGGTACTTATTTTCTTATCTTTCACAATTTGTTTGCACTTATAACCGCATATATTTTCTCCATCGCAGTACAAACGAAAATTAAAAATATATTATCTTTTTTTACATCAACTTGAAAATTATAAACTCGAAAATTATTCTAAAAATTGAAAATTATAAACTCAGAATTATTCTAAAACTTGAAATAGTTATAAAGAAATAAAAAGTATAAACTAGTTTTTGTTGGTTAAATTACATTCAGCAAGGTTGGGTAGCTGGTAAAAAAAATTAAAAATTTCATATGAAGCAGGGTTGGGCAGATGACAAAAAAATGGTGCATTTAAACTTTTTTTAGTTACTCAACCTTGCTGGATGAATTTTCAGATAATTCAGCAAGGTTGGGTAGTTAACAAGAAATGGGGCAATTGTCCAGTGGCGAATTTGAGAAGTTACCAAATAATGCAAGGTTGGGTTATTTAATTTTCAATCTTAAATTAATAATTTGCAAATCATTTTTATAATTTATTTCAATAGTTATCTAATTTGTCAAAAAATTTTTTCATGTTACAGATGATCCTATGATGGATGTATTCTTTGCCTAATTTTCGAGTTATGGTAAGTAATTTATATTTTTACTATTATTATTAATATAATTATTGTCTGAAATTAAAAATTTCCCGTGCAACTAATTAAAAAAAGTATTAAATACCTGTTAATTTAGGAAAGAAAAAATAAAAGTAGCTCTCATTTTTCTCATAATACAGTTTCGTTTCTTTCTTTTTTTCATCCACACAGCAATTATTCAAAAGCTTGATATTCTCATGCTGGTGCTTTTCAATCTCGGAATGAATTGAAAATTACCATATTTTCCATCTTTTTAAAGTAGAACATTATTTTTTGCTTTGAGAAAAAGAAAAAGCCAGAGTTCTCTGTGCTTGTGACAATTTAAATTCTTGTGAACTACTTGCGCCACCTTTGCGCACACGAAGGCAAAAGTAATTCATAAATGGCGATGAGAGAGAGAGAGAGAGAGAGTGTGTAAGTAGTCTTGTGTATGGTGGGTGGAGGGGGGAAGGAGGATTTTAAGTCTAAGAAAGAAGAAAGGCGTATGGCAGCCGTGGCGAGAGAAGAGAAAAAAGAAAACGCGAATGAAAGGGAGGAAGACACGTTCAAACGCGAGAAGGAAAAGAGACATTCGGTTGAATTGAATTATTTAAAGCCTATGCGAAGAACAGGCGTCTTTTATGAGCGTTTACAATGGCCGGCTTTGTGTGAACACTCGCGAGCGCGAACTCGGTTGCTTTGCGAATATATACATATATATGTATGATTGTATATATATATATATATATATAACTCGCCATTGCAGTGTTGCCACCTTATTTCTCGAATAAACGCGATTCAATATCTCGACTTGCGTGAAACAATAAATAATTTCAAGGTATTTAATTTCATTGAATTCATCATTTTATCGTTCGAAAGTGTCTTAGAAACTTTTTCATTTGGGAAAAGAAGAAAATAATTTGTGACTCGTGCTAAAGAAAGGTCGAAAATTAGAAGAAAAAATTTTTAGGTTATGTTTGGAATTTTTGTTTTTTAGAGGGAAAATACAGAACGAGGATCAATTATTAATACAAAACGATTGATGTTTGTGTCTATTGCATCGAAAATATTCAATAAAAACTGATTTTGATTTTACATATAATTAAAAGAATGGAACTTTCATTCGAGATAAATCTATCACAAACATAACCCTATTTCAGAGCGCGTCACAATTTTTTTATCGATGGATTTTTATTAAAAGTCGATTTTCTATATCGAAAAATCGATTTAGATATTTATAAATTGATATCAATAAATCGACTTTAGATATTTATGGATCGATATTGATAAATCGATTGTAGATGTTTATAATTCGATATTGATATTAATGAATCGATTTTAAATATTTATAAATCGATATTAAAAATCGATTTAGATATTTATAAATCGATATCAATCAATCGATTTTAGATATTTATGAATCGATATTGATAAATCGATTGTAGATGTTTATAATTCGATATTGATATTAATGAATCGATTTTAAATATTTATAAATCGATATTGAAAAATCGATTGTAGATGTTTATAATTCGATATTGATATTAATGAATCGATTTTAAATATTTATAAATCGATATTGATAAATCGATTTTAGATATTTATAAATCGATATCAATCAGTCGATTTTAGATATTATAAATCGATATTAATAAATCGATTTTAGATATTTATAAATCGATATTAATCAATCGATTTTTGACATTTATAATTTGATACTGATAAATCGATTTTTTTAAGTTTAAAAATTTATAAAAATAAAATAAACAGTAAAAATTGATAATTTTTTATTCTTCTTGTATTCTTGCGCTTTGGAATAAAAATTTTCTTTGTGAATCATCGTTCTTCTTTTCTTTTTTTTTTTAAGAAATACGCCCTCGGGTTTGTGCTCTCTCTCTCTTTTTTCAAGAATATGGTATTGTCGAGTCTATAATTTGTATATACATTTATAATATATATGAACAAAAGTCCCAGTGGCATTAACATACATAAACAAACCTTATTTCTCTACCTTTCGGTCAATTTCCATCAATTCGTTAATTTTTTCAACAAATTTTAAAAGCAGTACAAGGCGACCTTCTTCGTCCTCCCTTCTCTGTCAATAAATTGTCACGTCATTAATTTCCATCGCATCCGAGGATAAAAGGAAATAAGTCGATAATCAATAGAATTGCTAATCTTGCAAGAAGGAAATATTTACCTTTTTCTGTAATTATAGATATTACAAAAAAACCCTTGAATAGTAATTTTTTTCGTCAATGTTGCAAAAATTGTAATAATTTGACAATATATGTTTTTGGAATTTATTATTAATCTTTTTATTTTAATTGTCTTTTGTTTCTTTATTTTAATTTTACTAATTTTAATTTTCTATCTTTTAATTTTAATTTGATTTATTTAAATTTTTTATCTTTTAATTTTAATTCGATTAATTTTAATTCGATTAATTTTTATTTTATTTATTTTTATTTTTTATCGATTAATTTTAATTTCTTAAATACAAACAAGAATGAGAAAAATTGTAGATTTTGAAAAGATAAAATTAGGTACATAAATTTTTAAAAATGACAAGAAAGAAAAAAAGAGAAAAGCAAAAAAAGAAAAGAAAAGAAAAAAACTTATATAGAAATGTGTAAAAATTTGAAATATCTGTATATTAGCACAATACATATATAAACCATTTAATAAATCAAAGAGACCATTGAAACACTATTCTATTCTTGTCTGAGAGTTTTGTAAATCTTTTTTTTTTTGCTTTGGACCAGGAGTCTGCTCCGCGTGAGCAAGGTACTAATAACTAATAAGATTAAGAGCCTCGGACTTTGATCTTCTAGTTTTGTATCTCATCATTTTTGTGGTAATTCTAGGAAAAAGAAAAAGAATACATTTCACATATTGTGTACGTGTGTCATCAATCCATATACACACACACACATATACATATGTCTTTTGTAATTCGTCGAAAACGACACTCTACAATATGACAATATAAAACTAATTCGAAATTAAAATTTTGTCCTTGAGCGCACATATAATCAGGTTTTGTCGAACAAAACAAAAAATTTTTCTTTATATCTCAATAATTTTTTCGGTGTGATTTTTATATAATATATGCGAGCTGTTTCTTAAGAATTTTTGTTTTTGAAAATTTTGAAATTTCAATTTCTAGAAATTATTTTTCTCATCTGTATATTTAAATTCTTGTTGTGTGAATAAAAAAGGATTTCGTTATTTTTAAGGAATAATTTAGTTTTTATGTATTTTTTACGGATCCTGCATTTTATTCGATTTTATTGAATGTATACATGTTCAAAACATTGGAAAATTATATGTGATTTTTATATTTCAAATATTGATTTATTGATTCGATATATGTATCGATAATTCGATGTAATTTGATACCTCAGATGCAAATACTTAATTTAATTTTTGTTTTTGACTTTGAATTTTATCTTCACTGAAAATCAAAGTTATAATCGAAGTCAAAGTCAGAATCAAATTCAAAGTTGAATTCGAAGTCAAACTCAAATTCAAAGCGAAAGTCAAACTCAAATTCAAAGTCAAACTCAAAGCGAAAGTCAAAGTCGAAGTCAAAGTAAAACTCAAATTCAAACCAAACTCAAAGCGAAAGTCAAAGTCAAAGTCAAAGTGAAAGTCAAACTCAAATTCAAAGCGAAAGTCAAAGTGAAAGTGAAAGTCAAACTCAAATTCAAAGTCAAACTCAAAGCGAAAGTCAAAGTCACAGTCAAAGTCAAAGTCAAAGTGAAAGTCAAACTCAAATTCAAAGCGAAAGTCAAAGTGAAAGTGAAAGTGAAAGTCAAATTCAAAGTCAAAATCGCAAATTAAAAATCGTTAAAATTGAAGTCAAAATAAAAAAAAAATAAAACGAATACTTCGATACAATTATATTACCACCTTTTTTTCAAAAAAAAAAAAAAAAATCGACACAGTAGTTAATCGCTGTCAACCGGAAAGTATTCCATTCTTCTATATATACATGCTGCAACCTCGACTCTGAGACGTAATGTTTAACCTGCTGCTGATTTAGCGAAAAAAAGGAGGAAGAGTTTGAGAGGAAATGGAACGAATGCAAATGATGTTTGTACTCATAAGGGAGAATTTTCCAGTTGATAGATGGGTGATAATTGGTGATACGTGGCACTCTCTCTCTCTCTCTCTCTTTCTGTTTTTTTTCCTCTTCTCACCCCGAGTGCTCGTACATCGTGCAGACGGTCCTCTTGATCGTAAAAATAATTGAAAATGCGAAAAGGTTTGAGTGAGAAGAGAAAAACGCTGTGCCGGATATGTAGGCCGGAAAATGACAATCACACTGGAGAGATGAATGGATTTATTTTAGAGGGAAGCAGGAGAAATTCTCTCTGTCTAAAGTCGCGTCTCGTCCTCATATCGTCAAATCAAAGCAGGGGCCTCTGGCGATTCACCCTTTCCACATATCCATATATTCATAATTCTCTCTGCCTCCGAAAAGTTTTTCTGAATCTTTTCACACTTTTTCCATCGCACAATCGCTGATTATTCAGAACACTTTTTTCTTCTAATCTCGGAAATTTAATTCATCGATTTGCCTTCTTACTTGCCAATCCTAATAAATTACATATATTAAAAATCAATATACCTACGGTCGGTAATCTTATATCGACTGTCGGTAACTAGTTAACTGAGTCTCCGCACAAGGCGCTGCAATCGCTGACAAAAATGTTCTAACCTAACTTTTCACTTTATTAACCGTTTCGCGAACCTATTTTATCGGAAAAGTGTAATCAACTTAAAAAATATTTTTCCCTCGAATCATTTATAGAAAAAAGAAACAGTAAATTGAAATCATTTTTTGAAATCATTTTTGAAACAGTATTTTTTTCCAAGAATTAGTTGTGTGTGGAAAAAAGGAAGAAAAGTTTTTTGTCTGAGATGAAAAGGTTGGTTTTTTTTTTTTTTTTTTTTTTAAGTTGGAGGTGGAGAGTGAAAGGAGCTCTGCTTGATTTAAGTGGCAGTCAATAATTATCGTCGGAGCGTGCTGCTTGTTTGCGGTGATCGACCACCCCGAGTCTTAATGGAAGAACGGAGGCCATAAGTAACCCTCCAAACAAGGATTAGCTCCCCTTTCGTCCGGCTCATTGTAAATTAATTACCTGGAAATGAGAAATTTCCGATGTGCACTTCGCCTCCAATGGCGAAAGAATTCAATGGCAAGTAAAAACTGTCCTTTGATCTCACTACGACTCGAAGACCTCGATCTTCATTCTTGTCGACTGGACAAACGCACTTTTGCTTTGCCACCCAAAAATTCGTGAATCGAGAACCCTCCTTCTTTTTCTATATTACACATATAAAAGCCTCAATTTACTGATCAAACATATTTCAATGGAAAAAAAGGAGAAAAATAAATGCCCCTCTTTTTTAATTAATGACCAATGCATTCCTTTCTGTCCACCCATATAATATACCGCTGCTCGTCCTAAAAATATTTTCCATTTTAATTAATTGGCAAAAGGGTTTTTTTTTTCTTTTATTATCATCAGGGATATTATGGAATAAAGAAGTTAATACTTTCAATGTAAATTGCATTCGATTTCGAGGAAGAAATAAATTCAATAACACGGTTATAATTTAATATCGATTTTGGCAAAAAGTCACCTTATTTTCATTTCTCGCTAACTCATCTTGAATTGATATATCGCAAATTCTATATTCGATTTTTAGGATCGAATTGGTTTCTGGAATTAGTTAACAATTAACTTGTGGAATTATTACCAGCCAATATTACCAGCCAATTTTTGGATTCAGAAAGACAATTTTTGGATTTAGGAATGTATTTTTCAGATGTAAAGAGGAAATATTTGGATTTAGAAAAGTATTTTTCAGTTTTAAGAAGGTATTTTTGGATTTAAAGAGGTAATTTTTGGAATGAGAAAAGTATTTTTCAGTTTTAAGAAGGTATTTTTGGATTTAAAAAGGTAATTATTGGATTTATTAAAGTATTTTTCAATTTTAAAAAGGTATTTTTGGATTTAGAAAAGTATTTTTCAGTTTTAAAAAGGTAATTTTGTATTTTAAAACTTAATTTTTGGATTTAAGAATGTATTTTCTTATTATAAAAGGTAATTTTTGGTTTAGAAAAGTATTATTAAGTTTAAAGAAGTTATTTTTGTATTTTAAAAGTTAATTTTTGGATTTAACAATGTATTTTAGGATTTTAAGAGTTAATTTTTGGAATTAAGAATGTATATTAGGATTTTAAAAGGAAATTTTTAGATTAAGAAAAGTATTTTTCAGATTTAAGAAGGTATTTTTGGATTTAAAGAGGTAATTTTTGGAATGAGAAAAGTATTTTTCAGTTTTAAGAAGGTATTTTTGGATTTAAACAGGTAATTTTTGGATTTAAGAATGTATTTTTTGGATTTAAAGAGGTAATTTTTTGATTGAGAAAAGTATTTTTCAGTTTTAAGAAGGTTTTTGTGGATTTAAAGAGGTAATTATTGAATTTAAGAATGTATTTTTTGGATTTAAAGAGGTAATTTTTGGATTGAGAAAAGTATTTTTCAGTTTTAAGAAGGTATTTTGGATTTAAAGAGGTAATTTTGAAAATAAGAAAAGTATTTTTCAGTTTTAAGAAGGTATCTTTGGATTTAAAGAGGTAATTTTCGGAATGAGAAAAGTATTTTTCAGTTCTAAGAAGGTATTTTTGGATTTAAAGATGTAATTTTTGGATTGAGAAAAGTATTTTTCAGTTTTAAGGTATTTTTGGATTTAAAGAGGTCAATATTAAAATCAAAGTCAAATCGCTGACATAATCGTATAGTGAAAATTATAATCTTTAAATTCAAAGTAGAAATAAAAACCAAATTACAAAAATTGCATTAATTAATATATTTCCGTAGAAGAATTTTGTTTGTTTTTTTTAAAATTATTTATCCTCTTTGTCAGCATGAATATATTAGAATTATTGTAGAGCATCCCTCCCTATGCTACTATTGCCACACATGGACAAACATCACATTAGGCATTCGCTTACCGTATTAGGTCTGTTATTAGCTTCGTTTTTTTTTCCTCGTCAGTAATATTCGCCCTGTCAGCGGCAGGAAATAAGAAGTAGAAAGAGTCACTTTGTTAGTCGACTGGTGGGTCGCGCGTCGCGTCGTCCTGAAGGGCTGCCGACTGGCAAAGGAGTCGTGGATGCGGGTGGTGGGGCGAGAAAAAGGGGGACACAGAAGGAAGGAGAGTGAGAGAATCAGATCGAAGAGAAATTGAATGATTGGGGTGCGCCTCGAGGGCGCTTGATTGTTCATTCAAACAACAATCGTAATTGCGTTACACGGCGCTCAACTGAGGAGAAGGAGGTGTGGGAGGGAGAGAGAGAGAGAGAGAGAAAGGCAAAAAGGGGTGCGGGAACCGAGTCAGAGACAAGGACTGGCACAATTGCGTCAAGTTGCCAGCGCTGGGAACCACCTCCATTTATAATAATAATAAAAAAAAAAAAAAATTTCTTTTCTAAACTGCCAGCGAGTGGCTCGAGTGCTTCTCTCTTTTGCTTTAGGAGGGCGCACTAACGTTATTAGCGTTTCTCGTTATGCCAGCGCACGTTTCGGTCAAACAAGTGCTCAGTCGTCCATCCCTGCCCTCTCCATTGTTTCTCGCCTTCACCGCTCATTGACTCTCCTAATTGATGGCACAAATTTTCACCAGGGCACTTCGTTACCGATAGTCTTTCTCAACCCTCTTTTTTTTATATCACAAAAAAAGCGCAGAGTATCATGCTCTTCTAAAAAAGTATATATATTTTATACACTTCAATTTTAAAGAGGAACATAACCTTAAAACGAAAAATGTTTTTAACGTTCTTAAATACAAACATATTAATTATAAATATTAATTTTAAATAATTTCGAATTTCTAGTTATATTTTCAGTGAAAAAATTATATCGAGTCAAAATATTTTGTCAATAATGATTTTTTTTTCCTAAAAATATAACTAGAAATTCGAAATTATTTAAAATTAATTTTTATTGTATATTTATGTCTGTATATTAAAAACGTTGAATAACATTTTTAGTTTTGAGGTTATGTGAATGTGGACAATACAATTCTGAAAATTTCATTTGGGAAAGTTGGGTGATTGACAAAAAAGTTCGAAAATTTCGTAAAACAGGGTTGGGCAGTTGAGAAAAAATGGTGAAATTCAACTTTTTTCTTAACTACCCAACCTTTCGAGACAAAATTTACAAAAATTTCTTCTAGCAGAGTTGGGTAAAATTTCTAAATCTAAATATTACATTTCTAAATGCAAAAAAGTGTAAAAAAATACATTCTTAAATCCTAAAGTGCCTCTTCTAAATCGAAGAAAACTAAAAATTAATTTTCTTAATTTTAAAATTACCTTTCTAAATCGGAAATATTCCTTCATAATCCAAAAATTACATTTAAATCTGAAAAATATTTTTCTAAATTACAAAAATACCTTCGTAAAAAAATAGCTTCGTAAATTCTAAAATGCCTCTTCTAAATCAAAAAAAATTAAAAATTACCTATTAAAATCCAAAAATACCTTCTTAAAACTTAAAAATACTTTTCTAAATCTAAAAATTACTACTCTTAATTCAAAAAATACCTTCTTAAATCCTAAAATTAACTTTTAGAATTCAAAAATACCTTTTTAAAACTGAAAAATACTTTTCTAAACAAAAAAATACATTCTTAAATCCAAAAATATATTCTTAAATTCAAAAATTACCTTTTAAATTCCAAA
>JUFY01034511.1:4041-18275 GCA_001855655.1 Leptopilina clavipes
TTAGGAATTCAGATAATTTTTATTTTCTACGTAAAATCCTACGTAAAATCCTATATCGTTTCTTATATGAAAAATGACATGGGATCTTACTTAGGAATTCAGATAATTTTTATTTTGTATATCTTTACTTGTTTCTGTAATCCTTTCTTTTCTTTTTTTTACATTATTATATTTGCTTGGTTCTTTTGGGTGGCGTAATGTTTCGCAAGTGTTGTTTATTAATTTATTCATATCTTTGAAGGTAAATTCTGTGGGCACTGACTTCTTTTTTTGGACATAAGCTAGAAAATGAATATATTCATTAGCGTGTTACATTGACTAATTATTGTATTTAACAATATTTGAGTAATATCCCTTACAGCCGATTGATATTCAGGGATATCATTACAACTTTAAATATATTAATAAACATGGTATTTTTTTATTAAAATTTATTGGGATGTTATTTTTAGAGAATCTTCTTATATTAAAATTTAAAATATATACTTACAAAGAATGCTTCCCGAATTTCTGCGAGAACCGCAGTATGTCCCTTACTTCTTCCCAAAGCGCACATTGTTTTTAATTTATCTGCGTCAACCAATTCAAGCAGAAAAGGACGTGCTAAATCCTTTAGCTCCGTTATCCTCTTAAAAAGAGTAACCATTTGTAAAGTTATGACTTCAAGAAGACAAAAAATTTAATGTATTTGATAATTATCAACAAAGTATTAAAATATTAAAATACATATGTTACTTATATCTTTAAAAGAGGCTCAAAAATATAAATTTCAGGTGATGTGGAACCATTTTGACCTGCATTATCAGTAGAAGTCGCATTTGGGCTATCATTGCTTTTCATCTTCTTAGCGACAATAAATATCATTTTCCATATAATTATTTTACAGTAAAAGAAATTATTATTCTCTTATAAATTAGAAGATCTCTTTTTAAGTGTAAACTATTAATTTTAGATGCTTGTAACTTTATTTGATTTAAAATGGAACATGTATAAACATTCTTTTGTACTTAAAATTAAATATTTTTGTTTTACCTAAAATTTGTTATGGATCTTCTTCACTAACGGGCCTCTTACGATTATTTTCCACAATTGATAATATTTCTGAAATTTAAAAAATTAAGTTATACTCATGAAACGTTTAACTAAATGAAATACTTTTTGTTTCGTTGATTTACGGTTTTAAGTTTAGAAAAATTTGGTTAATTGGGCAATATACCTTCACTTTGGGAATGAATTGGGTCTCGATCAGTAATAAAAGTTCGACTATTAGCTGTGAAATGTACAATATACTTTTATTATGTTTCTGTTTTTAATTGCAGTAATTTTTGGTAACTTAAAATTATTTTTTCTTCTATGTTTTTAATCAATATCAAATAATATGATTCAAAAAGGAATAATAATTAACATTTTTTATTAAACTAATTTAAAAATTTCATATCTAACTAAAAATGAAACATTATTAGTTTATGAATGTACGTGTACTTGTTTGTAACTTATATGAGTTAATTTGTTAGGTTTAAAAAATTTTTTTAAAACAATATTCTTAATAAAAACTACAATATACCTTCAATGTCTCCTAAATCTTCTTCTGGAAAAATAGGATGGAAGACTTTAATTTTAGAAAAAATCGGTGTATTAGAAAGTACACAGCCACAAAAAAAAAATTTCGGGTCCCGGTATGAGACACTCATATCCTATGGTATATTGACGCGCTGATTCCGAATCCGAGGTCAGTTTGACCCCAACGGACCAGGGTCAAGGTGATTTAAAGGTCAAAGTGAAAAGAAACCATTTAAGCCAAGAAAACCACCATATTATTAGGTTATTGGGGTCGCTAAATCCGAATCCGAGGTCCGTTTGACCCCAACTGGTCAGGTCAAGGTCATTTCAAGTTCAAAGTAAAAATAACCTTTTAAACCAAGCAAAACACCATATTTTCAGGTTTTTCGGGTCGCTGAATTTGAATCCGATGTGTGTTTGACTTCAACGGGTTCAGGAGAAGGTCATTTCAAGGTCAAACTGAGAAAAAAGCCATTTAAACTGAGAAAATCACCATATTTTCAGGTTTTTGGGGTCGCTGAATCTGAATCCGTGGTCCCTTTGACCGCTATATTAATTTTAAGATTCTTTCTTGCTACTAGAGCGGGTTCTTTTCTCTTTAAATGATCGAAACAATAGTCTACGCTTCCTATTTATTTTTGTATCCCGTGTTTGAAAGCTGTTAATTTCAGCAGATGTCAAAATAATATGCTTTTTATTTGCTAAAAGATGTTTAAGATATAGAGTTTTCCTAAAAGTTTATGTTCAAGATTGTCACTTTTTTTTTTGCTTTATAACTTAAGCTTTGGAACCTTATAAAAATCACGTAGGCAATAATTGTAAAATTCTCGTTCGTGAATCATTAGCTAAATGATGTTTCGAGTGGTTCAGCCCTCAAATCGGCAACGCAGGTACCCTTCCGAACCTGACGCGTCACTTCACCTTGTACTTTCATGGAATAAAGACGTTTCTCAAATGTTAAACCTATCCACTGTCCTGTTTATTCATTACCCAAAATGAGTGTATTATTAAGTTAACACACCCGCATCATCGAGATTCATTCTACAGCTTCTTCGGGATGCCAAGTCAAAACATGGTCCTTCGAGCCGGATTACCAATAAAATATCCAATTGGGACATACTCCATGTCATCAATCGATAATAAAAAGCTTTGAAAGTGTATCAAATGCAAAGTGAAAACAAACTATCCGAATTACATGAACTATACGTTGTGTGCAGCAGTGACAGTGAATTGTGAGGTCAATACACAATAATTAAATAAAATTATACGGACTTTGTGGTCAAACGCGTGAGGAGCAGTCAAGGACTGGTGCCAAGGACAACGATCTTCAAGTTACATGCGCTGATGAGAGGGACATGGCGATCTAAATTCACCATAAGGAGACAGACGTAGCAGAAACAATCAATCGGAATCACCAAGAAAAGGTAAGCTTGTGAAGTTCTCATTTACCATCCCGTGTATCCGCTTAATCAGTCACATAATAAACATTTCAAATAAGTAAACAAATTCGAAGATCAGGCGAAGATCAGAATCCGGAACTCTTCAGTTTAGAAAGGGAGAGAACATTGCTTAAGACGAAATTCACCAAATTTTGTACCTTTATTAATAATGTTCAAAATCAATCAATAATGTTCAGGGAAAAATCGAAGCTATAACCAATCTAGAAACGACAGATTTTGAAGATTTCGAAACACATTATTACACTGAAATGAGTAAAGCGCACGAATTATTGAATCGGGAAAACGTACACGTGAACACGGTAAGAACAGTAAATTCAAATAATGTCAATCGAAACGTTACAACTCAAAATCACATTCGTTTGCCAAAAATCGAACTAACTACCTTTGACGGTTCTTATGAAAAGTGGTTAGATTTTTATAATTCATTTAAATCAATGGTTCATGATAATCAGGATATCTCTGACGTTCAAAAAATGCATTATTTAAGATCGTGTCTTAAATCAGAAGCAAGTGCAGTTATTTTCGCATAAGAATCGTCCGAAGAAAACTACTCTGTCGCGTGGGATTTGTTAAATAAAAGATTTGACAACAAACGTATTATAATTCAAAGTCACGTCAATCTTTTATTAACTTTCCCAAAATTAACAAAAGAATCAGCTCAAGAACTTAGAAAATTAATAGATCTCATGTAAACTCATTTACGTGCTTTAAAATCGTTAGGCGAAAACGTTGATTCTTGGGACACATTATTAATATATATAATTACTTGAAATTAGACAATAATACCCACAAAGAATGGGAAGAATCTGTTACTGGCTCCGATATGCCAAAATTCAAAACCTTTTTAGAATTCCTTGAACAAAGATGTCAAATATTACAAATCGCGGCAATCAATTTAAATACGAATTCAAATAATACGGATAAATCACAAAATAATTCGCAAAAAAGACAAGCTTTTCTCGCAACCGGAAAACCGAATGCGTGTAGTATTTGCAAGGGATCGCATAAATTAGCATGTGAGCAATTTTAGGGTCTTGAAGTCAAAGAAAGAGCAGATAAAGTCAAAGAATTAAAGTTATGTTTTAATTGTTTTAACAGTGGACACAGAAACACTGATTGCAAATGGTGAAGGTGTAGGAAATGCGAGAAAAAACACAATACGTTGTTACATTATGAAAGTAGAGAAAACGAATCAAGTCAAGCGAATGATAATAAAGAAGCTGGCGGGAAAATGAAAACGAAACGTTAAAAATCTTTAAAATTTCAGTCATTTTATTTGGAACTTCGGCAGCTCCGTATCTGGCGACACGCGTTCTAAATCAATTAGCCGAAGACGAAAAATCACGATTTCCTTTAGCAAGCAAAGTTTTAAGGGAAGACTGTTACGTAGACGACATCATGACGGGGACAGACAGTTTACAAGACACAATAAAATTACGAGACGAGTTAATAAATATGACCAAATCAGCACGGTTTCCACTAAGAAAATGGGTTTCAAATGACACGAGAGTTGTAGAATCATTAATACCGTTATCCGATAGCATCGATTTGTTAATTAACAAAGATTCAGAAACGAAGGCACTCGGTATCCAATGGAATGTCAAAAACGACGAGTTTACGTACAAAATCGCGGAAAACTTTCAGTTAGAGTGCACGAAACGAAAAATACTTTCAAGCATCGCAAGTCTGTACAATCCAATCGGATTGTTAGGGCCGGTAATAGATTATGCAAAAATGATCATGCAACAATTGTGACAATTAAATATTGTCTGGGACGAAGCCGTGCCGCATTCGATATATACAGCATGGTCAAATCTCGTGAAAGAATTATCCGAACTAAATAAAGTTAAATTCAATCGAAATGTTTTGATACCAGATGCGATAAACACGGAAATTCATGGGTTTTGTGACGCAAGCGAAAAGGCGTATGATGCGTGCATTTACATTAAATCTAAAAATGCTAATGGCGAAGTATTTACAAACTTGTGGTGCGCAGAAAATCGCGTCGCCCCTTTAAAGACAATTTCGCTCCCAAAGTTAGAATTGTGCGCGGCACTTTTACTTTCTCGTTTAATGAAATTAGCTTTACACGCGTTCTCGAAATCAATTGATAATATTTACTTGTGGTCAGACTCAACAATAACTTTGCAATGGATTAACACGCAACCAAATTCTTTAAAAACCTTTGTGGCAAATCGAGTGTCAGAAATTAGAGAGATTACGAGTACAATGAAATGGAGGCACGTTCCGTCACAAGACAATTGTGCTGACATTCTTTCACGCGGTCAGTTACCTGTTGATTTTCTCGAAAATGACCGTTGGAAAACAGGCCCCGAGTGGCTTAGTCGAGAACAATTAGAATGGCCCCAAGCCTCTTTTCCATCGGTACCATTAATAGAACTAAAGCCAATAAAGCTCTTAACCGTAATAAATAAGGAAAGCAATTTCTTAACCAAATTCTCGACCATGAGTAAATTAAAACGAGTTACGGCTTATTTCCTGAGATTCATAAATAATATTTCAAAGTCGAAATCGCGCTTAAGCGGAGTGGTTTCAATAAGTGAATTAAACAACGCGTCTTAAGTAATATTAAAGCTCACTCAAAGGGAAAGTTTCAAAGAAGAAATCAAACAATTAAAAAACGAAGAAGGGGTAAGCACGAGCAGCCCTCTTCGATCTCTTAATCCTTTCATTGATGATAGTGGTTTGCTTAGAGTGGGGGGTAGATTAAAAAATTCAATGTTGAGTTATGCAGAAAAATACCCATTAATTCTCCCCAAGAATCATCATGTAACGCACTTAATTATTCGCGATCAACACAAAATGAATTTGCATGCAGGCACTCATGCCACGTTAAATGCAGTCAGATCTAAATACTGGCCTCTTAACGGCAAGAATGTTACTAAATCGATAATTCGAAAATGTGTTACTTGTTTTAGAGCAAGACCAATTGATAAAAAATATTTTATGGGAGATCTTCCACGAGACAGAGTGGTTCAAGCGCGTCCTTTTTTGAATGTGGGTCTTGATTATTGTGGTCCATTCTTTGTAAAGGAAAAGAAATATCGAAATGAAGTTAAAGTCTATGCGTGTATTTTGTATGTTTTACCACAAAAGTTATCCACATTGAATTAATCACGGATCTAACAACTGAAGCGTTTCTGGGAGGTTTGCGTCGATTTTTCTCTAGGCGTGGGCTTTCTTCAAATATTTATTCTGATAACGCGACAAATTTTGTTGGCGCAAAAAATGAACTGGAAGAATTAAATAAAACTTTGTGTACTCCAGACAGTGCTGAACAAATAACGAATTTCCTAACTAATAAAGGTATTAAATGGCACTTTTCTCCGCCCAGGTCACCACATTTTGGAGGGCTTTGGGAAGCCGCTGTAAAGTCATTTAAAACTCATTTTAAGAAAACGGTCGGAGATAGTTTGTTTACTTATGAAGAATTGCTCACTTATACGACTGAAATAGAAGCAATCCTAAATTCTCGTCCTATCACTCCTCTGTCCGATGATCCAAACGATTTACGAGCTCTTGCACCTGCCCATTTCCTTATCGGTGACACTTTCACAAACTTACCCGATCACGATTTGCGAGACATCCCTGTCAATCGCTTATCCAGATGGCAGCATATCCAATACATTCGACAACATTTCTGGCAAAGGTGGTCCAAGGAATATTTAAATCAGCTGATGGTACGATCTAAATGGCAATTTAACACAAAGGACAATATAACCATTGGCACAATGGTTCTCTTGAAGGAAGACAACGTTCCCCCTCACAATGGCCTTTGGGACGAATAATAGAAGTTTATCCTGAGACGGATGGCTTAATTCGAGTGGTCACAGTGAAGACTCATGCTGGGACCTATAAACGATCCATTAACGGCGTGGCGCCCTTACCTATCGACGATTGAATGGCTATTCAATTGTACCTCAAGGATGTTAATATGTTCATTACCAGAACAGAAATTTCAACGATAATTTGTTTATCTAACTTGTGCAATGTATAATTTAACTTCAAAGGATAAATTTCAATGATCACTTGTTTAATATAATTGTGCAATGCCTAATTTAATTTGGAGATTCAGAGATTTTAATTCCGTCATGTTATTTCTTAATTTCTAATATTGAACTTAGTTCGTTCAAGGCGGGCGGAATGTTTGAAAGCTGTTAGTTTCAGCAGATGTCAAAATAATATGCTTTTTATTTGCTAAAAGATGTTTAAGATATAGATTTGTTAGGTTTAAAAAATTTTTTTAAAACAATATTCTTAATAAAAACTACAATATACCTTCAATGTCTCCTAAATCTTCTTCTGGAAAAATAGGATGGAACACTTTAATTTTAGAAAAAATCGGTGTATTAGAAAGTACACAGCCACAAAAAAAAAATTTCGGGTCCCGGTATGAGACACTCATATCCTATGGTATATTGACGCGCTGATTCCGAATCCGAGGTCAGTTTGACCCCAACGGACCAGGGTCAAGGTCATTTCAAGGTCAAACTGAGAAAAAAGCCATTTAAACTGAGAAAATCACCATATTTTCAGGTTTTTGGGGTCGCTGAATCTGAATCCGTGGTCCCTTTGACCGCTATATTAATTTTAAGATTCTTTCTTGCTACTAGAGCGGGTTCTTTTCTCTTTAAATGATCGAAACAATAGTCTACGCTTCCTATTTATTTTTGTATCCCGTGTTTGAAAGCTGTTAATTTCAGCAGATGTCAAAATAATATGCTTTTTATTTGCTAAAAGATGTTTAAGATATAGAGTTTTCCTAAAAGTTTATGTTCAAGATTGTCACTTTTTTTTTTGCTTTATAACTTAAGCTTTGGAACCTTATAAAAATCACGTAGGCAATAATTGTAAAATTCTCGTTCGTGAATCATTAGCTAAATGATGTTTCGAGTGGTTCAGCCCTCAAATCGGCAACGCAGGTACCCTTTCGGACCTGACGCGTCACTTCACCTTGTACTTTCATGGAATAAAGACGTTTCTCAAATGTTAAACCTATCCACTGTCCTGTTTATTCATTACCCAAAATGAGTGTATTATTAAGTTAACACACCCGCATCATCGAGATTCATTCTACAGCTTCTTCGGGATGCCAAGTCAAAACATCCCGCATTAGTGTTCAACAGTAGTCTGACATTATGTGTTCACTCCACCGTCCCTGATATCGAGTTTTCATTACTTTTATATTTTAGTGTAAGCGTTTGCCCAGCTCTTCACTAAAATCTCCAAGATTTTCTGGAATTTTATTTAGGTGTGAGTGCACAAAGTGAAGTTTTAAATTCATCAAGCATCCTAGATTTAAAATTTTTTAATCATTTTAGCAACAATTTGTTTATATTGTGGACTTCTTCTGTTCCCTAAAAATTGTTCTGTCACGTCTTTGAAACTTAGCTAAGCCGCTTTCTCAAGTGTATTCATTGTACTAATGAAATTATTATTTTTAAACAACTTGCGAATCTGTGGTCCATCAAATACACCTGCTTTTACTTTGGCTTTGCAGAGTTTTGGGAACTTTGTTTCGAGATATTGAAAACACTTACCTATTTTATCTAGAGCTTTAACGCATTGTTTTATAAAACCAATTTTTAAATGTAAAGGAGGAATAAGAATTTTTGATGGATCTACTACGGACTTATGAATGGCGTTAAGAGATCCAGGAGTCATTGATGATCTTACAGGCCATTCTTTTTTCTTGTAGTGCTCTAACCGATCTCTACTATCCCACAAACACAAATAGCAAGGATATTTCGTAAATCGACATCGGTGCAAAATACTAATTCTATATTCTTCTCCATAAGAAAGAACTTGCGAAACTCTAAGTCTAGGTTTCTGTAGAAAGAAACTTTAGTTTTGGTTCTAAAAGATTTTTCTGTTTTATGAATGAAGCCAAGAGTTCAGAATTATCTTTTGGTATACCTTAGTCTCTAACAAGATCGTTTAACTCAGACTGTGACAGTAATGCCTTTGATTTTGTTCAAACAAAAGTAGCATTCCTCCGCACAACTCGGTGCAGTCCAAATCGTTGGATTTGGATAATGTTTGTTTTATTCTTCTTCTTCCAGCAATATAAAATCTTTTTGCAAGAGTTACAGATTACATAAGGAACCCAGCTGTTAAGCTGATCTATCTTCAACTTGAAAATATCCTCATACAATTTACAAATTTCTTTGTCAATGTGTTTGCACAAAGATTCAGTTTCAAATGAGCAAATATAACAAAAAATGTCATGCAGTGCAAATTTTTTAGTTATCTTGTAATATCTCGAAAACAAAAAAAACTGCATCATGAAATTTGGTATACTTATAGGAAAAAAGCTCAACTTTCGACTGCAACCATTAAAAAAATTTTAAAAAATGCCTTTTTTGAGAAAATAGCAAATTTGTGTTTAATTTTTGAAAATAAAGGTCAAATTTTTAAAATATTAAAAAACAAAATTGCCCAATCAAAAGAGCATTAAAAAATTTGTTTAGATTTTTTACGTTTGGAATTTCTGCGAGAATTGGATTTGTGTCGTGAGACTCGTAACGTAGCATATTTATAATCGAATGACTGACGAATTTTCTCTCTACATATTCCGGTAATTGCATGTTTTACTCATTGCCTCCCGAGCTCTCGATCCTGTCCACGTTGGTCGCTATTTTTCTTTCATAAGGAACAAAATGCGTCGGTTTAATGTTCTCAACGGAGTCGTTCTTTGTTCTTCCCTTTACGTCTATTTAAAATACCCTGTCTGATATGCGTTTTAATATCAGATGAGGACCGGAAAACAGGCACTGAAGAGACTTTTTGTTGGGTGGCGCACGTAGAAACACGTGAGTGCAGTTAGTTAGTTCTTTATGTACGAACACTTTATTATTAATATTATGCTTAATTAGCGCGGCCTTCACCCTATGCATGTAACGGCGAAAATCTGATAAAAATTCTTGTGGGTCAACTGGCTCATCCTCGGGCATCTCCAATGGAAGGAGGAGGGTCTTTCCTAGGACATATTCTACCGAAGATGCTCCGCTGTCCATTACGTTAATTCTTAGACCTAATAACACGGTTAACAGGCTATATAGCCAGTCGTCATTCGCGTGGCACATAACAGCGGCCTTCAAGCGCGTTCCACACTTAAAATTTTCTGGTGTTTGACACGACGCGACGTGCCCCCTCCACTGATACTGCCTGAGGGGAAGTGAGTGGTTCTCATTCAAATACTTAATTGTAGGCAGCATAAAGTTTTTTATTGTAATTAATTAAAAGTAGAAAATAAATAATAGGAAATTGTTGTTGATGAAGAGGTAATTGAAATAGTATTTATAATTTCAAAGGTTGAGTTAATAGTTATAGTAATATTGATATACTACTATATAAAATGAAATTGTTGTAAATTATGTTTGTCAAAATAAATATGTTCTTTACTGTGCAATTTTAATAATTTTAATGAATTTTACAACTTTTCTATTGCCTACTTAATTATTATTGTTTATTATAATGTTTAAATTGATAATTATTTGAAAATTAGTGAAAATTCGAAAAAAGTGCTCACGGGGCAAGAATAGTCACTGCTCGTTTACAATACATATAACGCAATCCGATCCGTCTAACGCGGTTAAAAAATTATTTACGAACGTGAATATTTACAAACGTAGACACGGTCGTGAACGTGGTCGTTAAAAAAAATTGTTTAGATTTCTGACACAAGCAGTGGAAAATTCAAGTAAAATATTCCTTTCTGCTTTCTTACTCATAAAAAAAATGTTTCTGTTTAATAAAAGTAATTTTTTTATTGTTTTGAGTCTTGATAAACAAATATTTTTATAGTTTTAAACAAAACATCAAAATTTAAGACTTTTTTTTCATCATTTCCATCACTAAATTTTTTTGACTATTCTTGCACCACTAGTAGTGCAAGAATAGTCAAAGTATGTTTCTTACTTTTCCTCCTATATCTCTTTCACATTGCAATATACAGAAAAATGATGTATAGGAAAATTTTAGCTGAGGGAACAAACTATCAAACCATACTATACATTTTTCGATAACTGTTTAAGTTTAGTTGCTAAATGAAAAATTTATTACCTGACTATTCTTGCCCCACTCTACCCTATTTCATTCATGTAACTTTCTGAAAATTAAAGTATTTTTAAAATAATATTTAATAACTATTCAAATCAATTTAAGTTAACATCTAATTAATTACCTAAATATTCATGATTTATTTACAAAAATTTTCAAATATATCTGACGATTGTGAATCAGTGAGTAAATTATTAATATTAATTTATCATTTCACTTTAAAATGAAATAATAATATACAGGTAAGTATAAATATTTTTATTTTATTATAGTAGTCTATAAATAAAACTTTTATTTAATAAATTAGATTAAGGCTTATTTTCGAGTATTTTCATTATTTTGTTAAATTTGATTCTCCTTTTTAATGAAACTACTTTTCTAAATGCTTCTAATATTATTTTTTTGTAACCTTTTATAGGTAGAAAATTATCTTCTTGATGCAGAAATTCACTTTCTACAACATCCTCCATCTGATTACTGCAAGCAACCAATTGTTCAAATTCATTATCCTGCTTTTCCAAATTGTAAGTGGCTTTTTCATTCATTTTAGAAGTGTTTACTTCTGCTGTTTCTGTAAAATTTCAAAAAGAGATATTTTTTATTATTTATTTTTAAAAAAGAACATTTCTTTTAAGCTTACAATTATAAAGTATTGAACGAAATTTTATTCTTAAATTTTTATTAAATTCTCGGTTTTTCTATATCTAAAATTATATGAGGAACATTTTTTCAAAAGTTAATAAATATTTTTTTTTAATATTGAAATAAATGCAAATTTATCATATCAAGAACCATACAAATTGATCGCAGCCTTTGTTAAATTTAAGAAAAAATTTATTACAAAAGAATTTTCAATTTTTAAAATATTTAGACCCATAAACTATATTTTCATTGGAAAATAATTGCAAAATCTTTTAATACTCATATTGCGTGTTTCAAATATTTTTTGTACAAATTGATATTTTCTTATTGTAAAAATAATCAAGACAATTTGTAATATGTGAAATAAACAAGTAAGTGATATGAAATGAGATAAAAATTACTAATTTTAGATATCTAAATACCGTTAATATTATTTATTTCCTAAGAAATACTGAATTTTTTTTCTGTGTATAATTCAAAAAATAATTTTTAGATAATTCATTCAAATCACTAGTTATTGAAAATTAAAAAATATATTTTGAAGTAATATTATTGCAAGAAAATTCAGAAATTAAATTATTTTACATAATTTTGCGTTTATCTGTGAGTTTTCTTTATATTTTGAATAATAAAATTTCTCACAACTTTTTGTACTAATTTTCATATTACTTTTTGTAATATGATACCTATAGCGACACTGCCCAATGTTATACTAAATTTTAAGTTTTCTCGATCGTTAAACACACTGTCAATAAATGAAAAGTTAAAAAAATTTACCTCTTTATTTTTATCAGATTCTGATCCATCAAATTCCCTTTCCTGCTTTTCTGTAAATGCATTGTTAGATGAAAAATTAAAGTTGATCTCCTTTCTGAAAGTAAAATACATTTTTTATTTAGTAGGTAATATTAATACAATAATACAATATTACAAAATTTACATACTTGTAGTGTCTGGCATGACCCACACGAAACATATTTATTCCTTTTCTTATGTTCCTTCTGAACTTTGTTCTAAGTGAGGTCCACCTTTGCTTCAAAACATCTACTATAAAAAGAATTATTAAATTAATCTTTAATAATATTTAAAGATAAGTGCAAAGAATTATATATATCATATTATGTACATTTTAAAAGATTGAGACTAGAATGAGTTTTACAATTTTCCAAAAATTTGCATGTTTTTGGTCTAATTTTTGGAAGTAAAGATAATATAAAACATATATAATTTTTATTTAAGAGATTTTTTTGTACTATTTTTATTTGACCAGATTTGATTTACATATTTTATTATTTATCAATAAACAATTATATATTCTTGTAAATTCGGAGATTGAATACATTTTTATAAAACTTAATTCGTATTTAACGTAATTTTTATTATAAACATCTTAAGTGGTTTAAAATTTTAATGAAAAGTTAAAAAAAATTAATAAATTATTTATTTATTTAATATTTATTAAATTTATTTCATCATTTAAAATTTTAATATAATCCCTAAGAGCAGTCGGATATTTAGGATATCCTATGGACGTCTTAAGAATATCCGAAAATAATGATATCCGTATGATGTCCTAATGATATCCGCAGATATCCATAAGACATTGTGCTCGCCTAGTGGATACGCACCTTAAGGGGTTACATGGGTCAAAACGGCCAAAAACGTATGTTTTGTTATAATTTTTTTTCATTTAAAAAATTAATTTTCTAATTTAATCACTTTGGTATCTTAAAGTATACTATATAATAAGTTCTAAAACTTTCGTTAAAAAATATTAAAAATCAGGGCCGTGGCAACAGGTTCTTTGACACCCCTTCCAAAAAAGTACTTTTGGTATACTTATCTACTAATAGAAAATATTTGGTTTTTACATTCTCATCACTTGAGAAGGTATTAGATTTGTTCGAAATTTGACTTTTTCTAATTCCATCGAATCTTCACGTTTTGAGATGCCCTGAATCGAAAAATCATAGTCCGGCGATTGCGTCTGTCTGTCCGTAGACCAAAAATGTTGTTGCGACGATAACTGTTGAAAAATCTTGAAAAATCAATCGGATCAACTTGCAACTTGGCACACTCAAAGATAGTGTTTGAATACAGGCAAGTTAGTTAGCCAGCCATTTTTGTCGAAAAACAAAAATTTTACAGCGTTTTCAAAAATTAACATTTTAATTTTTTTAAAAATAAAAATTTTTAAATATACCTTCAGTTAGTTTAGCAAAAGGCAAACACATGATGAATTTATGAATTTTTTTAATTAAAATTAAATTCAAAAAGTTACAGAACTTTAAATGTCAAATAAATTCAAAAAACAAAAAAATTTTAAAAAAAATCATATTTTTATTAAGAGGGGAAAAATCAGACCATAGAAATAAACAAATTCTCATAAAAAATTAACCAAGAAATAAAAAAATAATGAATAAATTAACATTACCAACAAAAACCACTCTATATATATACAATTTATATTTTTTATGACCAAAAATCGGC
>JUFY01034513.1:2549-13268 GCA_001855655.1 Leptopilina clavipes
ATTTTAATATTACTGTAATATTATATTGTAATATTACTAATATTACATGTAACATCACAGTAATATTACAGTAATATTACGTGCTATTTGGGTTATGATTGAGTCAAGTATGTCCTGTGAAATTTTTGTACTGATATCAAGTCGAGATAAATCGGTGTCAACGTCGTGAGCTAGTAGTTTTCTACTCACTAGAGAATTTGGGATGTATAATTTCTATCCCTTATCTCTTATGTGGGAGGAATCAAGCAAATTGTTTGCGAGGGTCCACCCTGATGAGGTAACTTTCAATTGATTCAGACCGTTAGATACGATGGTTCTATACAGATCACTAACCACGGATTCCAGAAAGTCCACAAAAGCGATGCGGTTATATTTACCAATTTTTCTGTCCAAGACAGTTGCCTCGATTAAAATTGTATATGGAGGAGGAGATGTATCATCAAATCTGGCTTCATCCTGAATTTGGAATCAGATCAAGTCGTAGACAATAGGAGAAGAAGTCTCTGACTCATTGCGTAGAAGGTTGTTTAGTGTATTTATATTATTTCCGGAAATGGGTTGAACTGAGGAGTCATTTGAAATTAACAGATTTTGAGGATTTGTTTGAGTTTATATTTGTGTAGAATAATTATTTCATTCGACTGAAGAGAATCAGAGGTTAGTTATTATTCTGGGATCAATATTTTGTTTATAGGATTGGAATTTTAGAGAAAGAAGGATTTGCCCTTGTTTGTTGATTTGATATTGATCTCAACGTATGTTCTGTGTCTCGTACAAATCTTAAAGTCCATAGTTGAAATTTTATATATAATTTAGGAAATTAAAGTTCTTACTCTTATTATTGCTTACTCTTATTATTTTTAAAATTTGCAATTTAAATTCTTCAAAAGTTGAATTTAAAAAATTGTAATAAAATACTTGAAAAAAATTAAATATTTTCAATTAAATTTTACAAAATTTCAATTACTTAACATTTTTAATTATAGGTAAATTTAAAAAATTTAATTTTATCTTAAAAAAATTGTTGAAAGATTTGTCTATAGTTATTTTTCACACTGTAAAAATCGAAATAAGTTGCATTTCATACTAAAAATATGGTATTTTGTTATAATGTTTGGGAGAAAAGTCGAAAAAGTCGCAATTTTTGAAAATAAGTCGAAAAAAATCTCATTTTTTTAAAAATAGTCGAAAAAAGTCGAAATATCCGAGGGCGGAAATCTTCATATTATTAATTTTGACAAACAAAAAATTTCTCATTTTTATTAAAATATTTAAAATATTTAAAACCTTTAATTATGTGTATTAAAAAAAATTTTTTTAAAACATTTTTTGTACTAGCGAAATTTACTTGTCGGCCGAGATAATTAATTCAAACAAAAAAGATACCTAAGAAAAAAATAAAATATTTTTCCATAAAATGTATAATTATAATTATAGTAATGCAAACGACTGATTGTAGAGAATAATGATCGGAAACTATACACGTTTAAAATATAACAAATAAAAAGTATAGTGGAAAGTTTATATCTTATAGACGCATTTTATATATTTATTACTCTCGAATAATAAACTCTCTATACGTTCAATTAGAAAATTATAAAGAAAAAAAAACAATCGATTGCTATTAAAATAATTACGAATTATCTAGTACATCCTAGAAAGTTTTTTGTACTATCTGATAAAGTAATCAACTTTCTCACTATACACCGAATTTAAATTTAAATTAATAAGAAAAATGTCTTTACTAAACAAAATTTAATTAAAATCTTATTTAAAATTCTGAATACGGCCGGAATTGTCAATTCTGAGCTCGTGCGTCAACTTTTACACTCGGTCAGGAATTGCCAACTTTCCACCCTTGCGGAAACAATATTAGAATTCAAATGATTCAAATAGCAAAAAGGGGAAAAGAAAGAAGAAAAATATACCTATTTGGCCATTTGGTTGCGAGAATCGATGAAGTCGATGCCTGGCTTTAAGTTCAAGTTCAGAACCTGGCAATCGTCGATGTGTGAAGTCTAAAAGTCTCATGAGAAGTGGATGTGTCGGTGGTGTACACCAATCGCCAGGATACGCGTCCAACCATACATGAAGTGCCTGGACCAAAGTTTTTCGATGCTGCTCGCCAGTGAGTGCTCCCGTATTCTCGTCCAGAGAATCATATCTAACGAGTAGAAGCTCCAAAACTTCTTGTGGTGTCGTAAACGCTCGATATGTCGCAAGAAAAACATTGATATACGTCGACTCAAGTTCTCCATCGTCGTTAGCTAAACTCTCAACTAATCTCTGAACTGTTCCCGCCTTCAGAAATCTCACTCTCACCGTTTCCCACTCGAGATGAGAAATTTCATCATCTGAATCCTGCGAAAAAATTAAACATTAATTAAAAATTGTTAAAGAAAAATAATAAAAATTTTTAAAAATATTTCCCAATTTTTCAGCGATGAAGAATTCAGGGCTGAAAATCATATTTTGGAGAACAAATAAAAATAGTATATTAAGTAACAAAGAGCCAAAGGCACAAATAAATTGGCTGTTTTTAGTTCCGTGTTGCTTACGATACTCTTGATTCCAAAGGCACAAACAAAAATTATATTAATCAAATGAAAGTAGACAATTGTTCAGTTAGTGATTAAATGAAGGTCAAAATGAAAGCTTTTTAGGAGCTTTGTTTCAAATGGAATTGATAAAGCTCAGAGAGACGAAAGTCAATGAGGTAACTTTTATATAAAGCTGTGGCAAACTTTTCTATGGAAAACTACATAATCAAACGGCGAAATAGAATTTTCATTAAACTTTTAATAAAGAAAGTCACATTTAATAAAAGTCTTCTCTAGAAAATAAAAAAGAAAATTACAACTTCTTTTCTCTTCACCCTGTACTAAATTTTTTTATTATTCATCCTTAAATATTCCTCTTCTAAAAATGTATTTTTATTTTCTATAAAATTTTTAATTATATTTAATTTATTCAACACTTTAATTAGATGCAGATTTAGGTACATGAAATTGAAAAATTAATCAATCAATGGAAAAGACAAGGCAACAAAAAATAAGTTTTGAATTTATTTAATTTATGTTATTAAAATATATTGAACAGGGAAAGTTGAGAAAAGGATCTAAGGTCCGAAAATAAGATTTTGAGAAAAACGACTTTAAAGTTAACAAGTAGATTTCAATAAACCTGAACGTTTTTATGGCTTGAAACTAGGAAATTTCCAGGGTCGCTTGGTATTAGATTTTCAAAATTCACAACGGTTGATCCAATATGGCGCCTAAAAAATGTAAGAATCAAATAGATTCCCTTGAAACATTTTGCAAGTTCATTGAAACGTTTTGCTTGAAACTGGTTACTCGGCGGTTTTTCGTGTCACTGATTGCAAATCTGGCATCAGATTTTCAAAATTGAAAATGGCGAATCCAATGTGGCTGATAAAAATAAAAAATTGATCTAATTTGATTGAAAGTTGTTACTCAGGGATTTTTGGGATCGCTGGATTACGAATCTAGCATCAGATTTCAGAAAACTTTGTCATATTGAATTTTTTGTTCGTTTTTTTTTGGTCAATGTGTCCATCTTTGAAGTAAATTTGTGAAAAAATTAATACAGCTAGAAAGTGGCGATTTGTTGCATTAAAAAGAACGTATAAGAATCGCTAAAAAGTAAAAATCGATTTTGTATAATACTGCAGAAACTGTAGGATTTAAAAATTTTTCCATTCTTTAAAAATCAATAACCTTCCATGAGTATGTCAGAAAATAATAAAAAATAGGTCAATCGATGGGTGTTTTAATATTCTATATGCTGGTTAAAATATTTTAAAAGTTAGACAAATATTTTTTAACAAATTTTTAAAAAGTCATGTTTTTCAAATTTTTTGACGTTTAATATTATGTTAATATCTCTTGATAAAATGAGTAAATGACAGTAGAATAGTCAGTAATAGGTCAAAAGATGTGCCTAAAAAAACTAAAAATGAATGAAAAATATTTATCGGACGTTCTAATATTTTTTAAAAGTTAATGTCAAAAAAGCTTTTTTGAAGAAATGAAAAACGCGAAAAAAATTTGGTTAGTCTTTAATAGCTCTCATTCTATGTCCCCAGGTGAGAACTATTTTGGACCACCCAAATCAAAAAACATCAAAATAAGTCAAAAAATCACAATCGCATATTCTTATCTATAAGGGAGCAATAATGGAAATAAAAAATTCTTACCGAAGCTGACAGACTTCTAGTTGGCCTGTGATATCGAACTTTTTTCAGGTACACAGTGTATATAACATCATCTCCTTTTTCCTCGCCCCAGAGTCGCCACGTGGGCTGAAAAAAAAAGAAAATGAAAAGAAACTTGACTAATTTGAAAATATATCGAATAAGGTATATATAGTGTAGTATTTACTATATATAGCTATAGGTGTAGGGGAAGTGAATTATAGTCCTAATTTCATTGAAGCTCTATGGCAATCCCTTTTATCATTGAGTATATACTCTACAATCTACTCGACGCACACTACTAATGAAATTTAATCGATAGAGCAGGAATGGCCCTCGAATATTCTCTTCACAAAGAAATAATTCAACATTTCCAATTATGTATAGCAAAGACTACATAGTTGATTCACACGTGTGAACATTATATATACCATTATACTAAATATATATAAATATTTTATTATTTTTCTTTTTTTTCAAGGCATTCCATTTATCACTCACACCACATTAATCGCACACAATATCCACGATGCCTTTTTCATTCAATTCCTTAATAATAATTACACTATACTCAACTTGTATCATATTTTATAACTTTATTTCTATTCCACATAGAATTTTTCTACAAAAAAAAAATTACTACTTAAAAGGCGAATTTATATTTCATCGATTTTCCAATTAACCGCAATGTGAATTTGCAAATCACTTTTCTCGTAAAATACTTGATAAATTGATCTGGGATTTTGTGAAAAAGTGTCAAATATGATGGGAAAGGGCAAAAAAAAGGGTTAGGTGCAAAAAACACTGAAAAATATTTATTTGATTCAAATAACCAATTACTTGTCTATTATCAAATAAATATTTACTTGTCTATTATCAAATAAATATTTACTTGAAACAAATAATTTTCATTTAAATCAAATAAATTGTAATTGAATCAATAACTTCTGTATTTTAATCAAATGCCATTTAATTGACTCAAATAGAAATTATTTGATACAAATAAATATTTATTTAATAATAGTCAAGTAATTCATTATTTGAATCAAATAAATTTTTTTTTCAGTATATAAAATACTTGGAAATTGTTATAAAAATCGAAATTCTAACCTCAATTTTTCTAACAACTTCAAGTATTTTGTAAAAATTAATTTAATAAATATCAACACTTTCGCACCTCACAAACCTTCCTCATCATATTTAATTTTTTTTTGAGAAAATCCCAATTTAATCCATTCAGTATTTTATGAGAAAACTGGTTTGCAAATGCAAATATTTTTAAATTAAAAAACATTCTTTGCTAAATAGTATTTCAAGAAATAAAAGGCATTTCTTTAAATATGGTAAATAAAAGATATTTTTTTATTACGGCGTCTGAAACTGTCGCATGCTATTGAGAAGAATTCACATTTATTAGAATTTCTTTTGTATCAAACTTGCATTTAATAGAATTTTTATTTGGCGTAATTATTCCTTATAACAGAAATTCTCTTTGACGAAAATTTCATTTAATAGAATTTTTATTTTACCAAAATTTTCAATTGTTAGAATCTTAATTTAATCAAATTTTAATGTAACAGAATTCTCATTTAGCCAAATGTCAACTCGGCTAAATGAAAATTCATTGAAATGCAAATTTTGACATTTCGAAATTTGGCTTAAAGGAAATTCTGTTAAACATAATTCTGCTAAATGGAAATTTCATCATCTAATAAAAATACTATATCTAAATGAATAATTAGGTTAAATAAAAATTCTACTAAATTAAAATTAAAAATATGTGACACGACGCGAAGAAATGGTATATAGGTACCTAAGGAGCAAAAAATTATAGGTTATGTTTGTCATTTTTAAAGTGAAAATGCATGAAGAGGATTAACTTTCAATGCAAAATAATGATTTTCAAGTTTTTCCTATATCTAAAATATTCAATAAAAATTATTTTTTATTTTACAAAATTAAAAAATAATCCATTAATCAAGGTAAAACCACGAAGTAATAATGGGTTCATGAGTAAGACAATCATAAACAAAACCTATAATTTTTTGCTTCTTAGGTACCTTTTTTCGCGTCGCGTCACATTTTTAATAAAATTAATGAAAAATTTAGTTAATTTTAGTTTCCATTAAAACGATAAAATTCCAAAAGAAATTTTAGTCTCTTTCCAAAGCAGTTGTTGCAACTGATATATAGCTAAGTTTTATAAATAAATATATATAGAATTGCATAATAAGTTATTTACAAAAATAAATATTTTTCAATTTTGAATAAACAAAAACTGGTTTTCTCTTACAAATTTGTGCTCATTTCTGTATATTATTTATATATAGCCACTTATAAATATGAATGTAAAAATTTAAATTCAATAATTGCAACCTTGACAATATTAAAAAAAGAAAAAAGTACCTGAAAATATTTTTTTAAATATACATTTGTATCCATCTAATTAACATACTTTTAAATACAAAATAAAGACTGCTTTATGTCCTAATGATTTTCCTGAATAATATTTAAGCTTCTAATGAACGGGAAAAAACTTTAATCCAGCCGTTTTTCGATCTAAATTTTTACATATGCGTGAATCAAATGAAAATGAAAAAACGAATTAAAATGATAAAAAGTGTTCAATTTGTTTATGTTTTTTTTTTTTACTTCTTTTCGACGCAGAATTACGTTGCACTAAAGACAGTTTTTTTTTTGCATATAGTGTAAAACGAAAGATTATATCTCCCTAGGGGTCATATGTGGAAGTCCAATAGTCTATGACAAAAGTCTGCATGCAAAAAAAAAAAGAAAAAGAAAGAAGAAAAAAACGTGCAAAATTATTAAATACTATACTTGGCAAGAATAGAATGCGTCATTTTGCCGTGACTTACTTTGGTTGTCGTGACAAGTGATAACTTCATGGATTATACGAGGGACTTTTAACTAACTATGGGTGTTAGCTATTATCAGAAGCATTGTTCAACTGACATCTCTCGCGATCCCACACTATTTGCAGGGACATTTATTAATTAATAATTAGTGCGCAAAAAAAAATTTAATACTCATTCAAAGAACGCATAAAAAAAATTAAGAATTTCGCATTAAAAATAGATATTATCATATAAAGGAGTTGAGTTAGGAAATAATTGTTTCTCTTCTTTTTTTTTCTTTTTGAACTAAGCTAAGAAAATAATTGATTAATTACACAGTCAAGGAAATATATCAAAATAATATTCCTCGCTTCAAAAAAAACTTTCTTTTTTATTTTTTTAATTAAAGAACATTCTTTGCTAAATAATATTTCAAGAAATAAAAACCAAGTTGAAGTCCACAACCTTTATCATCAACGATTCAAAAGAAATTAATATTTTTTCAAGCGAAAAAAAATATTGTCTATAAATTTTTCTTCTTACAGTTGTTGATTACAAAAGACTGCAAAAATGTTTCTTTTTTCATAAAAATTAAAAGAAATTATAATAGAAAAATATTTTTCTATATTATACTTATATATATTATGCGGAATAGAGTTTGACAGATGTGCACAAACTAAAATACAAAGTTTAAAAATGAAAGAAACAACTAACATTGCGAGAAGATCCGGTAATTAAACGTTTAAGGAAAAAAGAGTCGAGGCATGACGAACCTTAAGTCTTATTGTACGAGTTTCTACGACCCTGAATTATCGAGGAACACAATAGATCACTGACAACAACAAATCCATCAAAGGTGTTTAAAAAAAAATTGTACTATAACATTATTCTTAGAAATATGTTTAAAAAAAAATGCGACCCGCTTTGAAACTGTATATTAAATTGAATTTTAAAATTCAATTGTTTCTCCAAGAATTTAAATTAAACCGAATTATTTTTTTATAATACATAATTTATCTAAATAAACAATATGCTGATATTAAGAAAATTCAACAATTTGATTTATTGGCTCAATTAAAATTCGAATCTGTTAAATGAAACTTCGATTATGGAATAAAAATTTCGTTAGGTGAAAATTCTGCATAATTAAAAATTTTAAACTAAAAAAGACAAAAAAAATAATTTTGAACTATTTATAGGAAATATAATTATCGAATTAATACAAAATTTACAACTGCAGTCTCACAATTTAAACAATAAATAAATATAAACGATGTGTGCAAAGAGGTTTAACCGTGACTAGGATTTTTTTTATCGAAGACTTATACATAAATAATCAAAGTGGCATCGACCTGTTAACTTCTCAGGGTTAACAATCATGGCAGAATAAGGATTTACACATTCACAATTTTATGAGCTCACAGTTTCAAAATTGTCTATTTGAAATTGTTTTTCTTCTCACTAAAAAAAAAATTCCCTGCGTTTATGACGAGCAATTTTAAAAGAAACGATGTACGAGCAAATAATCTGGAATGTGGTCTTGTAAATTTATTCCAGTAAACAATTAATAAAATAAAAAAATATAACTATAAATCAGATAAAATAAATAAAAAAAAAATAAAAAATTTAAAGCTTTAAACTATCAATTTAATAATTAACTTTGGTTGAATAATTTTATATTCAAAAGTATTGTTATAGTTATGAACACAAGTTGGCAAATAATTATATAAATATAGGTATATGAATATTAATAATGTTTTTTACAAAATAGAAAAATCCTCTTTTTCTACAAGTAATTATAGAAAATATTCTTAATGGATCTTTCATTTCAATAAAAGCCTTTTTGTTATTTCATTTTTAATCTTGAAAATTAGTTTTTGATTTGATGTTCGCCATGTAAAGAATGATATATCATGCGATGATAGTTCAATGTCCAGTGAACAAGTTTATTACACTTTCACGTGAGAGACTATAAAAAACGATTTGATGTATCAGATTATATGAAACTATAAGATCGATACACACATATAGAATCTAAATCTGAATCTAGTAATTTACTATTTCATCGCATTTGTAATAACTATAATATATAAAATAAAATTCTTCTCGTGAATACAGTGAAAAATTCATTTGCACTAATTTAAAGTAATTTTCAATTAATTAAAACAATTTTTTTATTTTAATTAATTTTAATTACTAAACTTAATACCTTTCCAACAAAATTTAATTTCTTATGTAAAATTCTCGATTCAGTGGTAAATTGTCGATTAATTTCAATTTCCGTTTATTCTCCGGTTGGTAGACACTCTAATAGTAATTACACAATTAGATAGTAATAACAAGTTTTTCACTTCTAATTAATATTTTACAATATATGTATGTATTTATCTATAAAGATGGATTAAAATCATTATGTGTACGTCCGTCTGAAAAGGTCCCATTTTGTCAATTTTATTTTAGAAGATAATCGCAATTTTCTAAAAGTGGTTCAGATTTTTGATTTTTTTTTATTACTGAAAAACAAACTACAGAGTATCTCACGTCAAGTGATGCGTTTACCATAACTTTATCATAATTAAAAACACGTAATAATCTTATTTTCAATTTTTAATTAGAATGGGAGCTAATGGTAGACTCGAACTTTAAACTCGTTGTTCTCAATACCATGTTTTTGACACTTCCAACTTTGAATTTTTATTTTTATTTAATCAAGAATATGTAACGCGCTTCCAAGAAAGGTACCTAAGAAGCCAACGAATTATAGGTTATGTTTGTGTTAAATTTATCTAGATAAAAAGTTCCTTCTTAATTACGAAAATTTGAAGCCAATTTTTATTGAATATTTTGAATGTAATGAAGTCTTGAACATCAATAATTTGTAATAGTAATTGATTCTCTTTCTGTATTTTTATTCTAAAACTTATAAACATAACCTAAAAATTTTTTACTTCTTCTTGAGAGCGCGTCACATATGCTTTTATAGATAAAAGTCTAATAGTGCCAAAATGGGCCCTTTTCATACAGACGTATACTATACGACAATAAGTTCAAAGACCGAAGGAGCAAAAGAAAGAACATTTTCGGAGATATGAAAGCATGGAAGTAGACACTTAAAGAACTGCTCTTTCAAACAGAAGTGTCTAGTTAATTCTTGTACAATGAACTAACAATGTCAACTGGAAGTGACATTGTTCTGTTTATCGACACTTTAGACTCCTTGTAAATGAAAAGAATTGTGAGAAATTCTTTCAGAAGAGAAAAAAAGAATTTAATTTTATATTTATTCAAACTCGCAAAAAATACATTTCTTTAATTTTCTTTATAAATTTTTAAGTAAATAATAAATATTTTAGTATTATTGAATATTTATTATTAACTACTTGAATATAAATAAAATTTTCATTTCATAAAAATTCACATTTCACGTCAAGACAGATAAATTAAAGTCTAAATTTATGGAAAGAGTTATTCAGATTTTCGAAAAAGTACGAAAAACTTTTGAGTTTATATTATGAATTCTAAATTTAATGGAGATTAATAATCATTTAAAACTGGTAACTGATACTTAAGGTGCATCTATACCTCTGGTATTTTGGTCAAGCGATCGGCTGGATTGAATTTTCATGGTCGTTTCGCAAAATTTGATTGGCT